>QNTS01009246.1:0-26507 GCA_003317085.1 Hucho hucho | reverse complement strand
ATCCACCAATATACAAGTGTTTCATACTCATCAAAAGCTCTGTTTCTTGGCAATATCACAGCGTTGTCAGATTTCAAAAAGGCTTTACGGCGAAAGCTCTACATTTGATTGTTTGAGGGCAGCGCCTCACATACTTTCTCATAGCCATGAATTCATTAGCCAGCGTGGCACACACATAACACATTTCACAGCGAAAACAAATCAATTACCTGTCGAAGAACTTCTGCTGAGGTCATCCTAAGTGTCCAACGAAGACAATCCATGGTTCTTTTGTTAGAAAAAGTCATGTATTATATCCATAAATCTCCATTTGGTTCGCGCGTCATAGTCAGAAACGACAGCCTCCACTAGTCCATTGAAACGTGGCGCGAACTCGTTCATCTTATACCTATAAACTTGTCCAAGAACATTCAAACATAGTTTTAAATGTATCCTTAGGAACACTTTTACGTATATTTACTATTATAAATCAACCGGAATATAAACTGAGCTCTAAAGACGGTAAATAAGACACTGCGCGACTTCTCGGGCGCGCGCCCTGGGTACTGTTGACATCAAGGGGGGACCCACTAGTTTGGTCGTTTTCTCTGGTCTAAAGCATCCAAAATGGAGGGAAACACCATCTCGAGGCTGCTGACATCATAAGGAAGCGATGTGTACTGCATTCATATGCCCTTATATGGTCATTTTCATGAGGGAGGGGTTCCCAAATGAGCAATGTGTCAAAATCACTTTTTCCAGGACAGAAATTCCTCGGGGTTTTGCCTGCCATATCCGTTCTGTTTCACTCACAGACAAATGGTTAACAGTTTTGGAAAATTCAGAGTGTTTCCTATCCAATGGTACTAAATATATGCATATCCTATTTTCTGGGCCTGAATGGGAGGCATTTTACTTTGGGCACGCCAGGCTCTCCAAAACCGTCACCTCGGGAGCTGCTCCCTGAGAAGTTAAGAAATATACAAATATTAGATCGAGCAATGTCGGAGTGGCACAGTCTACAATAAAGAAGATTATAATACATTATATACATATGAGATGAGTAAAGTAGTATGTAAACATTATTAAAGTGACTAGTGCTGCATTATTAAAGTGGCCAGTGTTTCCAAGTCTATGAATAATAGGGCAGCAGCAGGGTGGAAGCCGGCTAGTGATGGCAAATGGTCCTGAGATACAGTGAGGGAAAAAATAATTTGATCCCCTGCTGATTTTGTACGTTTGCCCACTGACAAAGAAATGATCAGTCTATAATTTTAAAGGTAGATTTATTTGAACAGTGAGAGACAGAATAACAACAAAAAAATCCAGAAAAACGCATGTGAAAAATGTTATAAGTTGATTTGCATTTTAATGAGGGAAATAAGTATTTGACTCCTCTGCAAAACATGACTTAGTTCTTGGTGGCAAATCCCTTGTTGGCAATGACAATTCTTGTAGTTGGCCACCAGGTTTGCACACATCTCAGGAGGGATTCTGTCCCACTCCTCTTTGCAGATCTTCTCCAAGTCATTAAGGTTTCGAGGCTGACGTTTGGCAACTCGAACCTTCAGCTCCCTCCACAGATTTTCTATGGGGTTAAGGTCTGGAGACTGGCTAGGCCACTCCAGGACCTTAATGTGCTTCTTCTTGAGCCACTCCTTTGTTGCCTTGGCCGTGTGTTTTGGGTCATTGTCATGCTGGAATACCCATCCACGACCCAGTTTCAATGCCCTGGCTGAGGGAAGGAGGTTCTCACCCAAGATTTGACAGTACATGGCCCTGTCCATCGTCCCTTTGATGCGGTGAAGTTGTCCTGTCCCCTTAGCAGAAAAACACCCCTAAAGCATGTTTCCACCTCCATGTTTGACGGTGGGGATGGTGTTCTTGGGGTCATAGGCAGCATTCCTCCTCCTCCAAACACGGCGAGTTGAGTTGATGCCAAAGAGCTCCATTTTGGTCTCATCTGACCACAACACTTTCACCCAGTTGTCCTCTGAATCATTCAGATGTTCATTGGCAAACTTCAGACGAGCATGTATATGTGCTTTCTTGAGCAGGTGGACCTTGTGGGCGCTGCAAGATTTCAGTCCTTCACGGCGTACTGTGTTACCAATTGTTTTCTTGGTGACTATGGTCCCAGCTGCCGTGAGATCATTTACAAGATCCTCCCGTGTAGTTCTGGGCTGATTCCTCACCGTTCTCATGATCATTGCAACTCCATGAGGTGAGATCTTACATTGAGCCCCAGGCCGAGGGAGATTGACAGTTCTTTTGTGTTTCTTNTTGCGAATAATGGCACCAACTGTTGTCACCTTCTCACCAAGCTGCTTGGCGATGGTCTTGTAGCCCATTCCAGCCTTGTGTAGGTCTACAATCTTGTCCCTGACATCCTTGGAGAGCTCTTTGGTCTTGGCCATGGTGGAGAGTTTGACTGATTTCTTCTGTGGACAGGTGTCTTTTATACAGGTAACAGGCTGAGATTAGGAGCACTCCCTTTAACTTCTTAGGGAGCAGCGCATGAGGTGACCGTTTTGGAGACCCTGGCCTGCCCAAAATAAAATGCCTCCCATTCAGGCCCAGAAAATAGGATATGCACATATTTAGTACCATTGGATAGGAAACACTCTGAATTTTCTAAAAGTGTTAACCATTTGTCTGTGAGTAAAACAGAACGGATATGGCAGGCGAAACCCCGAGGAATTTCTGTCCTGGAAAAAGTGGTTTTGACACATTGCTCATTTGGAACCCCTCCCTTATGAAAATGCCCATATAAGGGCATATGAATGCAGTACCGATCGCTTCCTCTGTTTGTCAACAGTCTCGAGACAGTGTTCAGATATTTTTTAGATGCTATTAGAGCAGAGAAGAAGAGGAATCAGGAAGTGTCCCCAGAGATAGAAGAGGACGCGCGCTCTCGCCAAGCGCGCTCTGTGGTTTTTTCCGTTCTTATAGCCCAGTTTATATTCTGGTTGAATTATTATAGTAAATATACATAAAAGTGTTCCTAAGGATACATTAAAAAGGATGTTTGATTGTTCTTGGACAAGTTTATAGGTATAAGTTGAATGAGTTCTCTTCACGTTTCAATGGAGGAGTGGAGGCTGTAGTTTCTGATTATAACGCGCGAACCAAACTGAGATTTATGGATATAATACATTACTTTTTCTAACAAAAGAACCATGGATTGTCTTCGTTGGACACTTGGGAAGCCATCAGCAGAAGTTCTTCAACAGGTAATTGATTTGTTTTCGCTGTGAAATGTGTTTTGTGTGAACCGTGATGGCTTATGAATTCATGGTAATGGGAAAAATAGTGAAGATGCTACCCTCAAACAATCAAATGTGGTGCTTTCGCCGTAAAGCTTTTTGAAATCTGACAACGCTGTGATATTGCCAAGAAACTGAGCTTTTGATGAGTATGAAACACTTGTATATTGGTGCATGTTTAATAATTCAACTTTTGGATTTTGAATTTGGCGCCTTGCATTTCACCTGGTAGTGTCGGGAGTGGGGAGCTAGCGCACCACTGATCCCTAAGAAGTTAAGAGTGTGCTCCTAATCTCAGCTCGTTACCTGTATAAAGACACCTGGGAGCCAGAAATCTTTCTGATTGAGAGGGGGTCAAATACGTATTTCCCTCATTAAAATGCAAATAGATTTTTAACATTTTTCACGTGTTTTTCTGGATGTTTTTGTTGTTATTCTGTCTCTCACTGTTCAAATAAACCTACCATTAAAATTATAGACTGATCATTTCTTTGTCAGTGGGCAAACGTACAAAATCAGCAGGGGATCAAATACTTTTTTCCCTCACTGTAGAAGCTGTTTTCCTGACTCTCGGTCCCAGCTTTGATGAACCTGTACTGACCTCGCCTTCTGGATGATAGAGGGGCGAACAGGTTGTGGCTTGGGTGGTTGATGTCCTTGATGATCTTTTTGGCGTTCCTGTGACATCGGGTGCTCTAGGTCCCTGGTGATGCTTTGGGCAGACCGCACCACCCTCTGGAGAGCCCTGCAGTTGTGGGTAGTGCAGTTGCCATACCTGGGGTGATACAGCCCAACAGGATGCTCTAAATTGTGCATTTGTAAAAGTTTGTGAAGGTTTTAGGGGCTATCTCCTTTGTTTTGTTGATGTTGAGTGAGAGGTTATTTTCCTGGCACCACTCTCCCAGTCATAGGTGAACAGGGAGTACAGGAGGGGGCTGAGCACGCACCCTTGTGGGGCCTCTGTGTTGAGGATCAGCGAGGTGGAGGTGTTGTTTCCTACCTTTACCAGCAGACTGGGATAGGGAGAGTTTTAATGTGTCAGTAAACACTCCAGCCAGCTGGTCTGCGCATGCAGCTCGGGAGGCCGTCTGGGCCGGTAGCCTTGCAAAGGTTAACACGCTTAAATGTCGTACTCACCTCGGCCGCGGAGAAGGAGGGCCTTGGTAGCGGGTTGCTTCTGTGTTATCCTCAAAGCAGGCTTGTCCAGAAGCAAGAAGTTGGTGTCCGCAACGTGGCTGGTTTTCCCGATGTAGTCCGTGATTGTCTGTAGACCAAAAGTTTGGACGCACCTACTCATCAAATCAAATTTTATTTGTCACATACACATTTGCAGATGTTATTGCGGGTGCAGCGGAATTCTTGTGTTTCTAGCCCCAACAGTGCAAAAATAGCTAACAATTCAAAACAATACACACAATACACACAACCTAAAAGTAAAATAATGGAATTAAGGAATATATAAATATTAGGATGAGCGGAGTGGCATAGACTAAAATATAGTAGAAAAGAATACAGTATATACATATGAGAAGAGTAAAGCAAAAATATGTAAACATTATTAGAGTGACTAGTGTTCCATTAGGGTTTCTTTATCTACATTGTAGAATAACAGTGAAGACATCAAAACTGTGAAATAACACGTGACCCGATTCAGGAAACTAGGCGTATGTCGCAAGTCACGACTTCACAGGAGAGTCGTTTGAACGTAAAAGATATTTTTTCATCAAAAATACCTTCTCGAACATATGAACTTTCATGTGCCTTAATATCAAACTTGAAAACCATCTGTAAATATTAATAGAATTGTTAAATTAAGCGCCTAGTTGGTTTAGCCACAGAAAAAGTGAGCGACCTTCCCACTAGCCATGATTGGCTGAGATAACCTCTTAGGGATAAACGGCACGCTACCGTTCCCGACACTACCCGGTGAAATGTAAGGCGCCAAATTCTAAATCCAAAAGTTGAATTATGAAACATTCATCTCTATAAAAGTGTTGCATAGTCATCAAAAGCTCTGATTCTTAGCAATATCACAGCATTGTCAGATTTAAAAAAGGCTTTACGGCAAAAGCACAACATTTGATTGCTTGAGGATAGCACCTCTAATATTTATGCATTAGCATAAATTCATATCCAGTGCGGGTCACACAAAACCCATATAAGAGCTAAAATAAATCACTTACCTTTGGAAGAACTTCTGCTGAGGGCATCCCAAGTGTCCAACGAAGACATCCAATGGTTCTTTTGTTAGAAAAAGTCATTTATTATATCCAGAAATCTCAGTTTGGTTGGCGCATTATGTTCAGAAAATCCACCGTCGAGTCGCCCATTGAACCGTGAAGAGAACGCGTTCAAATTATACCTATCAACTTTGTCCAAACAAATCAAACATCATTTTTAATGTATCCTTAGGTATCCTTTTATGTATATTTACAATAATATTTCAACCGGACGATAACGTGAACGATAGGAAAGGAAAAAACCACAGAGCGCGCGAGACCCGTGAACGCGCATGTCATTCTATTGAGTTCCGGGGTCCACTTCTAAATTCTTCTTCTATTGGCTTCTAATTCAACCTAATATCATGAAACCCTGTCTAAAGACTGTTGACATCCAGTGTAAGCCATAGGTACTGCAGTCTGTGACCTAGATAACATTGAATCCCATAGGCAGACAGGAGAAAGAGGTAATCTAAAAAACAAATATAAGTGCTGTTATACTCACAGACATTATTTTAACGGTTTTAGAAACTTCAGAGTGTTTCCTATCCAATAGTACTAATTATGTGCATATCCTAGTTTCTGGCCTGAGTGGCAGGTATTTTACTTTGGGCACGCCAGACTCTCCAAAACCGACACCTCGGCTGCCGCTCCCTAAATAGATAATGAGTGTGCTGGAAATGCCGAGAGATTTGGAGTTTGGATTGGTCTGCCATATAGCACACGTCTGTCTATTGGAGCTGGTCAATATGTCTAGGTAATCGTGTCGAACGTAGCTTTTTTTATGTATCGTGTAGTAAAACTGCATAAACCTAATGTCAAGTTAAAGTGTACTGTTAGCTAGCTAAAGTTAGCTGGCTGGCTCGCTAACTAATGTTATGTGTATGCTCTCAACTTTCTGGAGGAGAGCATAAATTGTGAGTGAGCCCACTCTCTTGGCTGAGAAGCAACCCCACACATGAATGGTCTCAGGATGCTTTACTGATGGCATGACACAGGACTGATGGGAGCGCTCACCTTGTCTTCTCCGGAAAAGGTTTTTTCCGGATGCCCCAAACAATCGGAAAGGGGATTCATCAGAGAAAATGACTTTACCCCAGTCCTCAGCAGTCCAATCCCTGTACCTTTTGAATAGAATATCAGTCTGTCCCTGATGTTTTTCCTGGAGAGAAGTGGCTTCTTTGCTGCCCTTCTTGAAACCAGGCCATCCTCCAAAAGTCTTTGCCTCACTGTGCATGCAGATGCACTCACACCTACCTGCTGCCATTCCTGAGCAAACTCTGAACTGGTGGTGCCCCGATCCTGCAGCTGAATCAACTTTAGGAGACGGTCCTGGCGCTTGCTGGACTTTCTTGGGCGCCCTGAAGCCTTCTTCACAACAATTGAACCGCTCTCCTTGAAGTTCTTGATGATCCGATAAACGGTTTATTTAGGTGCAATCTTACTGGCAGCAATATCCTTGCCTGTGAAGCTTTTTTTGTGCAAAGCAATGATGACGGCATGTGTTTCCTTGCAGGTAACCATGGCTGACAGAGGAAGAACAATGATTCCAAGCACCACCCTCCTTTTGAAGCTTCCAGTCTGTTATTCGAACTCAATCAGCATGACAGAGTGATCTCCAGCCTTGTCCTCGTAAACACTCACACCTGTGTTAACAAGAGAATCACTGACATGATGTCAGCTGGTCCTTTTGTGGCAGGGCTGAAATGCAGTGGAAATGTTTTGGGAGGATTTAGTTCATTTGCATGGCAAAGAGGGACTTTGCAATTAATTGCAATTCATCTGATCACTCTTCATGAGATTATGGAGTATATGCAAATTGCCATCATACAAACTGAGCAGACTTTGTGAAAATTAATATTTGTGTCATTCTCAAAACATTTGGCCACGACTGTACATCAAATTATGACATCATTTGTCTTGATTTACCGCATTGACATCCATTCAAAAGATAATTAATCTGTCCTTTTGAATGTGGTTACCAAAGAGTCCAGCACACACAATAATTACACATTGCCTTTCACTTACAGATTGATGTATTGCACAGTTAAAAAAATTGGGTTATTGTCACCCCTCATTGCTATTTAAGAGTCTTACTCTTGCTTACACAGAGGGAGGCTGCTGAAAACCTGTTAGTTAGTGTTAATCAGGGATTATAAAGCTCTGAAAAACACCACAAATCAATGTTATACTATTATTGTAGCTGTACAGAAGCCTTCAGTACGGCTAATAACGCACTCAAAAGCTTCACTCCATCTAACACATACAGACATGCACACGCATGCCCACTCACCTCACACCCACACACACGCCTTGTGTTGGTCTGGTATCAAGCTAATCATAATCCAAGATAGTCTGCAGCCTGGGGTTAGTATGATGTTTGCATTTACAAACACCTCTAGAAGAGGAGTTTAAGGTGAACCCATTATTCAGACAACCCAAGGGCTAAGTTTCCTGCACTATTTATTTCCTGAGTGGGTTGAGAAATAAACAGGCCTGAAAACATATTTTGCTCATTAGCAACAACAGGGAGTAGCCTTCTGAGGGGGTATTTCATGAAGCTGCTTTATTAAGGTTTTACTAGTCTTATTATCAGGCAATTTTTTTCAATAACTGGCTTTCAGGATGTATACAGACATGCATCATTGCCATGATGATGGAGATGGTAATTTGTCCAGGAACCAAAATCCAACCTCACTAGGTGTGCTAAGAAGGAATGACACTCAAGTGTAGATAGTCTACACATGCAAGACATTATGGGTCGATTGCAACCAACAGGCAGAATTTAGCGCTGTGCTGCAGATTAGCGATGTATTTCTTAAAATGCTACTAACAAACCCACAAGAATAAACCAGCAGATCAGTTGATCTCTTGCTGTTACAGTGTCAAGTGATTACTCCCGCCCCCAATTACATTTTTACCTATCAGGAACATTGAAAATTGCAACACTGGTAATTTATCTAAAAAAGCCTACTTATCGTAAAAATAAGATTATATTTCCTATAAATATTTAATCTTGAATGTCAACATACTGTAATTAGAATATGCACTGAGTGTACAGTCCCCCCTCCCCCTTTTGCCCTCAGAGCAGCCTCAATTTGTCGGGATATGGACTCTACAAGGTGTCGAAAGCGTTCCACAGGGATGCTGGCCCATGTTGACTCTGATCCTTCCCACAGTTGTGTCAAGTTGGCTGGATGTCCTTTGGGTCGTGGACCATTCTTGATACACATTGGGAAACTGTTGAGCGTGAAACAACCAACAGAGTTGCAGTTCTTGACACAAACTGGTGCGCCTGGCACCTACTACCATACCCCGTTTGTAATACGGTGGGTGTAGCTTGTGTAGGTAGTCAGGCGCAGGAGAGCAGAGATGGGTGTACTAAATAACTTTATTTTAGGAAAAAGTACAAAATACACATACGAAATACCGGCTGAACAAAGCACGGGTGAAAACATAACAACCCGGCATAATTAAACATGCCCAAAACAAACAATTCCCCACAAAGACATGGGGGGGAACTAAGGGTTAAATAGACAACAGTAATGAGGGAAAATGAAAACCAGGTGTGTGGAAAAACAAGACAAAACAAATGGAAAATGAAAAGTGGATCGGCGATGGCTAGTAGACCGGTGACGTCGACCGCCAAACGTCGCCCGAACAAGGAGAGGAACCGACTTCGGCGGAAGTCGTGACACCGTTCAAATGCACTTAAATCTTTTGTCTCGTCCATTCACCCTCTGAATGGCACACATACACAATCCATGTCTCAATTGTATCAAGGTTTAATCATCATTTTACCTCTCCGCCCCTTCATTTACACGTATTGAAGTGGATTTAACAAGTGACATCAATACGAGATCATAGCTTTCACCTGGTCAGTCTATGTCATGGAAGAGTTTTGTACACTCAGTGTATTTGTGTCAACTTGATGGGATAATAATTTTTATAGAACTCAATCACGATTGGCTTGATTTAGTTATACATTTTAAGAGTAGACAGTTCAGGGATATGTTATTTTCCTTCTTGATCAGAAATTACCATAGAACTACGGTATTAAGACAAGTTGTTATTGCTGATTTCAATAAATTATAAATGAAAAAGTAAGTAGACCAACATGAGTTTCTCATTAATAAAATGTAAAGGGTAAATTGCCACAGTAAATTTGCTGTGGTAAATGAGGAAAGAGTTCATTTCAGTTGTACGAAATGATCATCAAAGTTTCTGTTTACCATCAAACGTCAGGTTCGAGTGAAGCGCGCACATCCCAACATCAAAAAGCTCTGTAGCAGGAGAGCTAATACAAGTATCGGGACCTTGACAAACTTAACTAATCCGATAAAAAGAAATGTACACCCGTTACTGAAATTCCAGTTTTATAAATTGTCTTACGGATGCGCCCCACCACTCCCTAAGTTTAACAGTGAGTGAGTGATAACCATGAAAGAATGCAAAACTGATGGCTATAGCTATGTTCTACAAGTATATTATTCTTCTGGCTTTTATCTAGCTGTATTTGTGATATTTTACCTTGCCTCGCTGGCTTGCTAGGTAAGCAATCGTCTGATGACATCTGTGATGTTGTACAGTAGACCTTAACCATCTGATTACGTTAACGTTTGTTAACTTGCATGAGCAGCATTTGAAGTTGCATGGGATCACGTCCATTGCTAGGTAAACAAAGAGGTTTCTGATGATAAACTACATGCGCAAATTTCCATGACGCGGTCGGGAAATGCACTGTTGTCAGAAGGCTTGGTGTAGTAGTGCAAAGGAGTCAGGCACAGGACAGCAACACAACGTAGTTTACTCAAAATATTTACAAAGTAAAAACAAATACCAAGCCCACCAAATGGACTGACATAAATTGGAACAATTACGCACACTAACATGGGGAAAACAAAGGGTTAAATAATGAACATTATTTAATTGAAACCAGGAGTGAACCAGCCACCACCGGCCTGAGGAGAGACACATGGAACGAGGGGTAATACGGTAATCTGGGGGAAGCTGTAACCTGTAGCAAACCTCGTTCAGTCTCCTCGGGACATTGAACGGCCCCACAAACCGCGGACCCAGCTTCCGGCAGGGCAGGCGGAGGGCCAGGTTTCGGGTCGAAAGCCAGACCCGGTCCCCCGGCTTCACGGCGGTGGCGGTCTGCGCTCACTTTCTGACGCCTCACGGCCCACTGAAGGTGCACATGAGCGGCATCCCATGTCTCTTCCGAGCACCTAAACCAGTAGTCCACCGCAGGAGCCTCGATCTGGCTCTGATGCCAAGGCGCCAGAACCGGCTGGTACCCCAGTACACACTGGAAAAGGGAGAGGTTAGTGGAGGAGTGGTGGAGCGAGTTTTGGGCCATCTCTGCCCAGGGGATGAACACCACCCAATCACCCGGCCGGTCCTGGCAATAAGACCGCAGAAACCTACCCACATCCTGGTTTACTCTCTCCACCTGCCCGTTACTCTAGGGGTGAAAACCAGTGGTAAGGCTGACCGAGACCCCCAGACGTTCCATGAACGCCCTCCAGACTCTTGACATGAACTGGGGACCTCGATCAGATAATATGTCCTCAGGCACCCTGTAGTGCCGGAGGACGTGTGTGAACAGGGCCTCCAAAGTTTGTAGGGCCGTAGGGAGGCCGGGCAGAGGGAGGAGACGGCAGTACTTAGAGAACCGATCCACAATGATCAGGATCGTGGTGTTACCCTGTGAGGGAGGAAGATCCGTGAGGAAGTCCACCGACAAGTGCGACCACGGCCGTGGTGGAACGGGTAAGGGCTGTAACTTCCCTCTGGGAAGGTGCCTAGGAGCCTTGCACTGAGCGCACACCAAGCAGGAGGAAATATAAACCCTCACGTCCTTAGCCAAAGTGGACCACCAGTACTTCCCACTAAGACAGCGCACTGTCCGACTGATGCCAGGATGACCAGAGGAGGGTGACGTGTGGGCCCAATAGATCAAACGGTCGCAGACAGCAGACGGAACGTACAGTCGCCCAGCTAAACACTGATGGGAGTGGGCTCTGTACGTAACGCCCGCTCGATGTCCGCGTCCAGCTCCCTTTGCCCGGTCTCCTTACGGCCACACCACCGGTGCCACCAAGCAAGAGGCCGGGAGTATGGGAGTGGGATCCATGGACCGCTCCTCTGTGTCATACATCTGGGACAGTGCGTCTGCCTTCGTATTCTGGGAACCTGGTCTGTAGGACAGGGTGAAAACAAAACAGGTAAAGAACATGGCCCACCTTGCCTGTCGAGGGTTCAGTCTCCTCGCCGCCCGGATGTACTCCAGATTGCGGTGGTCAGTCCAGATGAGAAAAGGGTTTTAGCCCCCTTCAAGCCAATGTCTCCACGCCTTCAAGGCCTTGACGACAGCCAACAGCTGCCGGTCCACCACGTCATAGTTTCGCTCCGCAGGGCTGAGCTTCTTCGAAAAGAAGGCACAGGGGCGGAGCTTTGGTGGCGTACCCGAGCGCTGAGAGAGCACGGCTCCTATCCCAGCCTCAGACGTGTCCACCTCCACTATGAACGCCAAAAAGGGATCCGGATGAGCCAGCACGGGAGCTGAGGTAAACAGAGCCTTCAAGTGACCAAAAGCCCTGTCCGCCTCAACTGACCACTGCAAACGCACCGGTCCCCCCTTCAGCAGTGAGGTAATGGGAGCCGCTACCTGACCAAAGCCCCGGATAAACCTCCGGTAATAGTTGGCAAACCCTAGAAATCGCTGCACTTCCTTTACCGTGGTGGGAGTTGGCCAATTACGCACGGCTGAAATGCGGTCACTCTCCATTTCCACCCCTGAATTGGAAATGCAGTACCCTAGGAAGGAGACGGACTGTTGAAAGAACAGACATTTCTCAGCCTTGACGTACAGGTCATGCCCCAACAGTGGACCAAGCACCCTGCGCCCCAGAGACACATGATCGGCGCGTGTAGCGGAGTATATCAGAATGTTATCAATATACACCACTACACCCTGCCCGTGCAGGTCCCTGAATATCTCGTCTACAAATGCCTGGAAGACTGATGGAGCATTCATCAACCCGTACGGCATGACGAGGTACTCATAGTGCCCTGAGGTGGTACTAAATGCCGTATTCCACTCGTCTCCCTCCCGGATACGCACCAGGTTGTAAGCGCTCCTGAGATCCAATTTTGTGAAAAAGCTTGCCCCGTGCATTGACTCGATCACACTGGCTATGAGAGGTAGCGGGTAACTGTACCTCACAGTGATCTGGTTGATGCCTCAATAGTCAATACACGGGCGCAGACCTCCATCCTTCTTCTTCATAAAAAAGAAGCTTGAGGAGGCAGGTGAAGTGGAGGGCCGAATGTACCCCTGCCCCAGGGATTCGGAGACAAATGTTTCCATAGCCGCCGTCTCCTCTTGCCACAGGGGATACACGTGACTCCTGGGAAGTGCTGCGTCTACCAGGAGATTTATCGCACAATCCCCCTGTTGATTGGGTGGTAATTGAGTTGCCTTCTTTTTAACTACTTAGGGAGTAGCGGTGCGTTATTTCACCCGACACTACCCGGTGAAATGTAAGGCGCCAAATTCAAAATCCAAAAGTTGAATTATTAAACATTCTTCAAAATACAAGTGTTGCATAGTCATCAAAAGCTCTGCTTCTTGACAATATCACAGCGTTGTCACTGCTCCCTAAGTAGTTAAGTATTCAGACACTTTACTCAGTACTTTGTTGAAGCACCTTTGGCAGTGATTACAGCCTTGAGTCTTCTTGAGTATGGTGCTATAAGCTTGGCACACCACTATATGGGGAGTTTCTCCCAATCTTCTCTGCAGATTCCTCTCAAGCTCTGTCAGGTTGGATGGGGAGTGTCACTGCACAGCTATTTTCAGGTCTCTTCATAGATGTTCGATTGGGTTCAAGTCTGGGATCTGGCTGGGCCACTCAAGGACATTCAGAGACTTATCCCGAAACCACTCCTGTGTTGTCTTGGCTGTGTGCTTAGGGATGTTGTCCTGTTGAAAGGTAAACGTTTGCCCCCGTCTTAGTTCCTGAGCGCTCTGGAGAATGTTTTCATCAATCTCTCTGTACCACAGTTGACAGTGCATGTCAGAGCAAAATCCAAGCTATGAGGTCAAAGAAATTGTCCTTGGAGCTCCGGGAAAGGACTGTGTTGAGGCACAGATCTGGGGAATGTCACCAAAACATTTCTGCAGCATTGAAGGTCCCCAAGAACACAGTGGCCTCCATCATTCTTAAATGGAAGAAGTCTGAAACCACCAAGACTCTTCTTAGAGCTGTCTGCCCGGCCAAACTGAGCCTCGGGAGAGAAGGGCCTTGGTCAGGGACGTGACCAAGAAGCCAATGGTCACTTGGACACAGTTCCTCTGTGGAGATGGGAGAACCTTCCAGAAGGACAGCCATCTCTGAAGCACTCGAACACTCCACGAAACCTGGCACAATCCCTACTGTGAAGAATGATAGTGGCAGCATTATGGTGTGGGGATGTTTTTCAGCAGCAGGGACTGGGAGATTAGTCAGGACCAAGGGAAAAATGAATGGAGCAAAGTACTGTGAGGTCCTCGATGCAAACCTGATCCAGAGCACTCAGGACCTCAGACATGGGCAAAGATTCACCTTCCAACAGGACAACAACCCTAAGCACACAGCCATTTACTTATGTAAATGTGATATTTCTGTTGTTTTTAGTTTTTTTTTACATTTGATAACATTTCTAAAAGCCTTACAGTGACCTGATACTCATAGTACACAGGCCACATCAGGCTTGCAAGTAGTTGCAAAACTCCAAACTTTAAAAAAAGACCATGAACCATGATTTCTGGGAAACCTTGGAAATGTACCACAATTTTGCAACTTGAACTGTAAATCACATGCTAGCTTGAAAAGTGATGTATACTTCCTATTGGAATCTAGCTAGCCTTAGGCTTTCCAAGAGTTGAAATCTGTATTCACCCGCAACCTGCATTCATAATGATTGCCAGGATAAAGAACAGTGGAAGGAAACTACCTAAGCCATTTAAAAAACCTCTACAGGACCGGTGTCACTAAACCTGGACAGTTGTGCTCAATATGCAATAATATGACTAGAAAACGTTGTAAATAACAGCCAACTTTCCGGGACATAGACATGTCTTATATGGGCAGAAAACTTAAATTATTGTTAATCTAGCTGCAGTGTCCAATTTACAGTAGCTTTTATAGAAAATAATACCATGCTATTGTTTGAGGATAGGGCACAACAACAAAACACTTATCACGGCAACTGGTTTGAGACATTCACCTCTGAATCTTGCTCTGATTTGTTATCCTGAGGGTCCCAGAGATAAACTGTAGTGCAGTTTTGTTAGAATTTTTTAAAATTATATTCAAATGTAGGAACTGGGTTCTACAGTTTGACCCCACTGCTTTCTCTGGCTCCACACCCACCCTGTCCGGATATCTAGATGTGTGAAGGTTAGTGTCTATTCTGTAGGGAAGCATGTATGACATTCCTGTGAGTGTGTAAATTTACAATTTGTTTTACCATAGCATGTTTGTGTGTTGTCCATAGTTATATACCATAAAATGTATAAATTGACCAATACGGCACATTTGGGCAAACTCCTGCCAGACTTGAAAATATTGTCTAGTGAGGTAATTCTTCTGAAACTTTGCACACACACCGCTGCCATCTTGTGAACAAAATCTAAATTACACCTAGGATCCTATCTCATTGTATGGCCTTTCTCTTACATTTCAAAGATGATGGAACAAAAAAAAAGAAAAATATTGTTTTTTGTTTGTATTATCTTTTACCAGATCTAATATGTTATATTCTCCTACATTAATTTCAAATTTCCATGAACTTCTAAGTGTTTCCTTTCAAATTGTATCAAGAATATGCATGTCCTTGCTTAAGGTCCTGAGCTACAGGCAGTTAGATTTGGGTATGTTATTTTAGGCGAAAATGCAAAATTGTCTTACGGTGTCCCATCCGTAAGACAATTTATAAAACTGGAATTTCAGTAACGGGTGTACATTTATTTTTATCGGATTAGTTAAGAAACAATAAAAAAAATGTGTGTAGCATAACATTTAATCAATCAATCACTAAATGTACATATGTACAAAAACACAGATCAAGCTGCACTAGAGCATGGTGGGAAAACAGTTTACGTCTCATTGTGTGAAGAAATGGAAACCCTGATAAAAACCACAAAACAAGCGATAAGAGGAAGAAAAGGATAAACAAAAGAGAAAAGGAGAACGAAGTGCTGAAAATGTTTCACTTCTTAGGGGTCGGTGCATCTATGACAAAATCCGGTGAAATGCAGAGTGCCAAATTCAGTTTACAAAAATGGTAATATTAAATATTCATGAAAATACAAGTGTACACCATTCTTTAGCGTAGAATTTTTGTAATCTAACAGCGTTGTCAGATTTCAAAAAGGCTTTATGGCGAAAGCATAGCATTTGATTGTCTGAAGACAGCGCACCGCGTACTTCCTCAATTAACATAATTTCATAACCAGCAGAGGTGTCACAAAACTCAAAAATAGCGATAAAATAAATTACTTACCTTCAAAGATCTTCCTCTGTTGGCAATCCAAAGGGTCCCAGCTACACAATAAATGGTTGTTTTGTTCGATAAAGTCCCTCTTTATATCCCCAAAACTCAGTTTGGTTGTCGCGTTTTGTTCAGTAATCCACCTGTTCAAAGGCGTTCAAACATGCAGACAAATAAATCCCAAAAGTACCGGTAAAGTTTCTAATCAGTCCTCAGGCACCCTAATATGTAAATAAACAATAATATATCAGACGGAAAATAGCCTGTTCAATAGAAAAGAAAAATAACGAAGCGCGCGCACACTGTCACGCGCGCAAAACAGTACAGTCCACTTCATGATCCAGCAGGAAAAATAGCTACTTCTTGTTCGTTTTTCAAAAAAGAAGCCTGAATCCATGTATAAAAACTGTTGACATCTAGTGGAAGCCATAGGAACTGCAATCTGGAAGCTAAATCCCTCTGTAGTGAATAGCAAGTCAATGGAGAAACTGGGACATCAAAAAATCCCAGATTACTCTCAGATTACCAAGATGCTAAGCTTTTGAATAATGCATGACACTTGTATTTCCATTAATGTTTAATATTACTTTTTTTGTAATGCTAATGTCCCACCGATCCCTAAGAAGTTAAATACAAAAATGAAACATATGCTCTAAAGTGATGTCATGTTTGTCACATTACACCTAATCTCATTCCAGACACTTCTGCCCAAATGCGTGGAAGGTATTGTGGACCAATGCATCAAACTGCCATCATTAGTTAGGGTTAGTTTTAAAATCACATTTGAAGAAGATAAATTGTGGAAATGGGCAGGGTTTAGCAATAATTATGACTTTTTTACTTTGTTAAATAGGGACGATTACAAATACTTTACTCAGTAAGATCACTCCTACAGAAATCTATGGCCAACATTGAATGTTGATATCCCAGGCTTATATGTGCTGTGTGTGCAATAGCCTGAGGACGACATTACACCAAGAAACACTTACCATGATAAATGCCCCCAATCTAAATAAATTGAAAGTGTCTTTCTTCTGGACCCAAGTTAAATGTTCCTCAGTACACAAACACGCACACAACAAAAATGAACCATACCATGCAGTGTTGGGCCCAGTCAGGTCTTTGACACATTCAGCCACTCCTCGCTGAAAGATCAGCCACAAAATGTTGACACCATTGTAAAATGTTGTAATCAAGCCCCTGTCTCCAGCATGGGAACAGAAGAGGAATAGCTGGTGTGGTAGTCTCAGGTTGGACTACTCTAAATCATCTTGGTGCTGACACACACACACAAACGCAAGCTTTGCAGGTCCATCAACCCATTTAAATACCTCTCACACCCTACAGAAACATGTGGATCATGAGAGAACCTTCATAAATCAGCAAAATGTTAGTATCCTATTTATTGACACTTAATGTAGTGTCCTGTAATACTTAGTTTGAAGTGAGACACCTTCGGTCATTCATAACACATCCATAAAGAATATATATATCGCATGGCTCTGTACATAATTTAACCTCTTAGGGAGCGGCATGTGAGGTGACGGTTTTGGAGAGTCTGGCATGCCCAAAGCAAAATGCCTGCCACTCAGGCTCAGAAAATAGGATATGCACATAATTAGTACTATTGGATAGGAAACTCTGAAGTTTCTAAAAGTGTTAACATAATGTCTGTGAGTATAACAGAACTCATTTAGCAGGCGAAAACCAGAGAAAAATCTATCCGGAAATCAGTTTCTGGTGACCTATTGCTCTGTTTGACACACTCCCTATTGAATCCATTTGTAACCAGGACTGAGACTGCAGTACCTATGGCTTCCACTAGATGTCAACAGTCTATATACAAAGACTCAGAGAGATTGGAGTAAACAGAATGAATAGGTTACAGGAAATGGTCAAGGTAGCTCAGATGTCAACAAGTTTTCTCGGGCGCGAGTCTGGCTGGAGCACCCCACTTTATTTTACTTATATAAGGTATAGGTGACCTTCCGAGTTAAATATTATCGCTAATATTCATAAAAGGATAGCTAAGGATGCATTTTAACTGGTATTTGATTTGTTTAGGAAAAGTTTATAGGCATATTTGAACGCGTTCTCTTCACGTTTCAATGGGCGATTCGACGTTGGATTTTCTGAACACAACGCACCAACCAAACGGAGATTTATGGATATAATAAATTACTTTTACTAACAAAATAACCATTGGATGTCTTTGTTGGACACTTGGTAAGCCCTCAGCAGAAGTTCTTCAAAAGGTAAGGGATTTGTTTTCGCTGTGAAATGTGTTTTGTGTGAACCGCGATGGTTTATGAATTTATGCTAATGTTAAACATTGAATGTTTAATAATTCAACTTTTGGATTTTGAATTTGGCGCCTTGCTTTTCACCGGGTAGTGCTAGCGCCCCACCACTCCGTAAGTAGTTAAGAACAAATTCTTATTTACAATGAAGCGTACCCCGGCCAAACCCTAACCCGGACGACGCTGGGTTGTGATACAGCCTGGAATCGAACCAGGGTCTGTAGTGACACCTCTAGCACTGAGATATGGTGCCTTAGACCGCTAGCGCCCCACCACTCTGTAAGTAGTTAATCTCTAGGAGACAGAACGCATCTCCTTCCTGAACGGTATGACGGCTGCGTGATCCCATAGTGTTTATACTTGCGTACTATTGTTTGTACAGATGAACGTGGTACCTTCAGGCGTTTGGAAATTGCTCCCAAGGATGGACCAGACTTGTGGAAGTCTACAATTTTTTTTCTTAGATCTTGGCTGATTTCTTTTGATTTTGATGTCAAGCACAGAGGCACTGAGTGTAAAGGTAGGCCTTGAAATACATCCACAGGTACACCTCCAATTGACTCAAATGATGTCAATTCGCCTATCAGAAGCTTCTAAAGCCATGACACAATTTTCTTTAATTTCCCAAGCTGTTTGAAGGCACAGTCCTCGCCTTACATTAGCATGGCTTATCCCTAACATATATTGTCCGCCACAGTGAAATGGGCTACTTCTAAGTGAATTAATGAGGACACCATGTGGGCCTTGGTCAAAAGTAGTGCACTATAGGCAATATGCAGTGACATTTCAGACACAGCCTTTGTTATTGCTGTCTTGTAACCGAACAACAACATCATAAAGTTGTTTCCTCTGCCTACGGCACTATGTCTTCCAGCTCACACACACCAACAAGTTGATGAATCTCCTGCAGCTACAGTATATCCATAATTATATTGACTATTTGAGAGAGAGAGAGAGAGAGGCCAAGACCTAGCAAGCAATATATTTCTCAGACTGTTCGACATCTGTTGATTATTGTTTGAGTAAACCGACTGACTGAAATGTAAGTCTGTGTTCCAAATGGCACACTGGGGGAGTGCTTGTTCTCTCATCGAAGAGATAAGTTTGTCTGGGGCGCTAGCGCCCCACTCTTGACACTACCCGGTGAAATGCAAGGCGCCAAATTCAAAATCCAAAAGTTGAATTATTAAACATTCATCAATATACAAGTCTCAGTCCTGGTTACAATAGGGAGTGTGTCAAACAGAGCAAAAGGTCACCAGAAACTGATTTCCGGATAGATTTGTCTTGGGTTTTCGCCTGCTAAATGAGTTCTGTTATACTCACAGACATTATGTTAACACCTTTAGAAACCTCAGAGTGTTTCCTATCCAATAGTACTAATTATGTGCATATCCTATTTTCTGAGCCTGAGTGGCAGGCATTTTGCTTTGGGCACGCCAGACTCTCCAAAACCGTCACCTCACCTGCCGCTCCCTAAGAAGTTAACTGACTTGCCTAGTTAAATAAATAAATAATCAAGTTCCCAGAATGTTGAAATTAAATGTACAAACATAGTTGTACTGTATTTTGTTGACAGTCACAAGCAGGGATCAAAACTGGGTGTTATCCCTGGAATTGGTCAACTGTGCCACTGGGATGGGGCTATACAATTGTTTACACCTTTACTTTGATTTCCAGGTTGTGGTCTTTGTCTTTGCAAAAGAGAGGATAACTAAATATAGAAAAATACATTTCCTCTATTATTTCTTACTCTGCCAATCTTCTTGATATAGTGGAATGTTGGGTTGTTTTGACTTTTATTTTCCCTACAAACATGATTTCAGAATAATTTTAAATAATTGCCTGGCAGATTGCAGTGAGGTTTACATAGTTGTGCATAAAGTATGTACTAAGACACATAGCCATAGTTTGGATCATAATTTAATAAGGATTTCAGTAACAGGGTACGCGTAATAAACATGTGATTCACGTTTTCAAACAGTCTTTTAGATTTTCCAATGGGGCTATACATTTGGGTGATGTTTTTTTCTCACCTGAGTGGCCTCGTTTCACTTCCAAAAATAAAACTAAACCATCTAGTGTTCAGCGAAATAACAACACAATGTTAAATACAGACAGTCTAGTCAAATAATTAACATCCAATCACATTAACCATTAGTCTCTCACGGGAAACCTTCACTCTTGAGCAGACATTTAGAAACGAAACATGCCAATTAGAAAAATAAGCCACTGGAGTTTTTGAGCGATAATTAAAACGACTTTCGAGTCGTAAAACATGTATAAAAGCAACAGATACTATTAAAAAGAAGGGTCTAGAAGCATCTTATATGGTGAGCTACCGAGTGGCTAGGACAGGCAAGCCCCATACTATTGTGGAAGACTTAATTCTTCCTGCCGCCACGGATATGGCTGGGACAATGCTGGGCGGAAAGGCCAAAAAACCTATACAGACAATGTCTTCAGCAAACAACACTGTTTCACAACGCATCAGTGACATGGCAAGAGATGTTTTTAAACAATTACTGCTTCGCATACAAGCCAGTGAATTCTATGTGTTACAACTTGTAGACTTGTTTACGTGCTGCTGTGCGGTTTGTTTCTAACCTTACTTTGCTACCTGCCAACTTTAGGATTTTTATTTTTTCCCCTCGCTTGACATTTTGAATTCAACTTTTTCACCCCGGACGATTTTTCTGGACGTGGTTCGTCAGGACCTCCACCAGCCGAAGCTAAGTAGTAACATTAACAATTTGCCTTCTATTTGCAGTCGCTGTACTCATAATATAAAGGAGAACGATCGCCTTATGGCGAGGATAGCTGTGCTGCAAGCCCAGCTTCAGACGCAATCGATAGGCAAGGGTAATTTAAGTGTAGGAAAGGATGAAACAGCGTCTGTGCCACCAATAAGTACAAATAGTAGTATAAATCCCCCTGCACAGTCCCCACAGCCGGACAATTTTCTCAAGACTTCTGGAAGGAAATGCTGTAGGAATACTCAACCTGTGTCGCTCATTCAGCCGACAGAAACTTTCAACCGGTTCTCCCCATTAAGCAACGGTTCGGAGTCAGAGGCCGAGCCTTCTCTGGTCTATGCTCCTCCCGTTACGGGGTCTGAGGTGCCGAAGTCTCCCACCATTAGCTCTGACAAATTGAAAACCCGAGTCATTGGTGACGCCATTACCCGCAGTATAAGACTTAAAACAAATCTTTCAGTGATCATACACTGTTTACCAGGGGGGCAGGGCTATCAACGTTAATGCTAATCTGAAGATGGTGCTGGTTAAAGCTAAAACTGGCCAGTGTAAAGCGTAAAGGGATATTGTTATCCAGGTTGGCACCAACGATGTTAGGACGAAACAGTCAGAGGTCACCAAGCGCAACATAGCTTCAGCGTGTAAATCAGCTGTGTCGGCATCGAGTAATTGTCTCTGGCCCCCTCCCAGTTTGGGGAAGTGGTGAGCTCTACAGCAGAGTCTCACAACTCAATCGCTGGTTGAAAACTGTTTTCTGCCCCTCCTCTTTCTGGGACTCACCCACAAACAGGACCAAGCCTGGCCTGCTGAGGAGTGACGGACTCCATCCTAGCTGGAGGGGTGCTTTCATCTCATCTATGAACATAGACAGGGCTCTAACTCTCCTATCTCCACAATGAGAAAGGGTGCAGGCCAGGCAGCAGGCTGTTACCACCAGCCTGCCAGCTTAGTGGAGTCTGCCACTAGCACAGTCAGTGTAGTCAGCTCAGCTATCCCCATTGAGACCTTGTCTGTGCCTCAATCTATTTTGGGCAAAACTAAACATGGCGGCGTTCACCTTAGGAATCTCACTGGAATAAAGACCTCATCCATTCCTGTCATATTGAAAGAGATTGTGATATCTCACATCTCAAAATAGGGCTATTTAATGTTAGATCCCTCTCTTTCAAGGCAGTTATAGTCAATGAACTAATCACTGATCATAATCTTGATGTGATTGGCCTGACTGAAACATGGCTTAAGCCTGATGAATTTACTGTGTTAAATGAGGCCTCACCTCCTGGTTACACTAGTGACCAAATCCCCCACGCATCCCGCAAAGGCGGAGGTGTTGCTAACATTTACGATAGCAAATTTCAATTTACAAAAACAAAAATGACTGCGTTTTCGTCTTTTGAGCTAATAGTCATGAAATCTATGCAGCCTACTCAATCACCTTTTATAGCTACTGTTTACAGGCCTCCTGGGCCATATACAGCATTCCTCACTGAGTTCCCTGAATTCCTATCAGTCCTTGTACTCATGGCAGATATTGACATTTTTGGTGACTTTAACATTCACATGGAAAAGTCCACAGACCCACTCCAAAAGGCATTCGGAACCATCATCGGCTCAGTGGGTTTTGTCCAACATGTCTCCGGACCTACTCACTGCCACAGTCATACTCTGGACCTAGTTTTGTCCTGTGGAATAGATGTTGTGGATCTTAATGTTTTTCCTCATAATCCTGGACAAAAAGATCATGTTCATTAGAAAGCAAATGACGGACTCCTCTTTAAATATGCGTATTCCTCCAAAGCTCAGTTGTCCTGAGTCTGCACAACTCTGCCAGGACCTAGGATCAAGGGAGACTCTCAAGTTTTTTTATACTACAGTATATGTCTTGACACATTGATGAAAACTGTGAAGGACCTCGGAGTTACTCTGGACCCTGATCTCTCTTTTGACGAACATATCAAGACAATTTCAAGGACAGCATTTTTTCCATCTACGTAACATTGCAAAAATCAGAAACTTTCTGTCCAAAAATTATGCAGAAAAATGTATCCATGCTTTTGTCACTTCTAGGTTAGACTACTGCAATGCTCTACTTTCCGGCTACCTGGATAAAGCACTAAATAAACTTCAGTTAGTGCTAAACACAGCTGCTATAATCTTCACTAGAACCAAAAAATGTGATCATATTACTCCAGTGCTAGCCTCTACACTGGCTTCCTGTTAACTTCTTTGGGAGCAGCGCACGAGGTGACGGTTTTGGAGAGCCTGGCGTGCCCAAAGTAAAATGCCTCCCATTCAGGCCCAGAAAATAGGATATGCACATATTTAGTACCATTGGATAGGAAACACTCTGAATTTAAAAAAGTGTTAACATTTTGTCTGTGAGTATAACAGAACGGATATGGCAGGCAAAAACCAGAGGAATTTCTGTCCTGGAAAAAGTGGTTTTGACACATTGCCTCATTTGGAACCCCTCCCTTATGAAAATGCCCATATAAGGGCATATGAATGCAGTACCTATTGCTTCCTCTGGATGTCAACAGTCTCGAGAAAGTGTTTTGATTCTTTTTAGCTGCTTTTAGATTGTAGAAGAAGACTAATAAGGAAGTGGCCACACAGATGTCAATAGAAGAAAATGCACGTTCCCGGCTGGCGCGCTCTGTGGTTTTTTCCTTTCTTATCGTCCAGTTTACATTCCGGTTGAAATATTATACTATATATACATAAAAGTGTTCCTAAGGATACATTTACAATTATGTTTGATTGTTCTTGGACAAGTTTATAGGTATAAGTTGAACGAGTTCTCTTCACGTTTCAATGGACGAGTGGAGGCTGTATTTTCTAATTTTCTAATAACGTGCCAACCAAACGGAGATTTATGGATATAATACTATAATATTACTTTGTCTAACAAACGAACCATGGCTTGTCTTCGTTGGACACTTGGGAAGCCCTCAGCAGAAGTTCTTCAAAAGGTAATTGATTTGTTTTTGCTGTGAAATGTGTTTTCTGTGAACCGTGAAGGCTTATGAATTTATGCTAATGGGAAAAATATGTGGGGTGCTATCCTCAAACAATCAAATGTGGTGCTTTTGCCGTAAAGCCTTTTTGAAATCTGACAACGCTGTGATATTGCCAAGAAGCAGAGCTTTTGATGACTATGAAACACTTGTATATTGATGAATGTTTAATAATTCAACTTTTGGATTTTGAATTTGGCGCCTTGCATTTCACCGGGTAGTGTCGGGAGTGGGGCGCTAGCACACCACCGCTCCCTAAGAAGTTAAGGTAAGGGCTGATTTCAAGGTTACAAAGCATTACATGGGCTTGCTCCAACAGTACCTATCTTTCCGATTTGGTCCTGCCATACATACCTACACGTACGCTACGGTCACAAGATGCAGGCCTCCCTACTGTAACTAGAATTTCTAAGCAAACAGCTGGAGGCAGGGCTTTCTCCTATAGAGCTCCATTTTTATGGAATGGTCTGCCTATCCATGTGAGAGAAGCAGACTCGGTCTCGACCTTTAAGTCTTTATTGAAGACTCATCTCTTCAGTAGGTCCTATGATTGAGTGTAGCCTGGCCCAGAGTGTAGTCTTGAAGATATCCCTCTGGTGGTGTGGGGGCTGTGCTTTGGCAAAGTGGGTGGGGTTATATCCTGCCTGTTTTGCCGTGTCGGGGGTATCGTCGGACGGGGCCACAGTGTCTCCCGACCCCTCCTGTCTCAGCCTCCAGTATATATGTTGCAATAGTTTGTGTCAGGGGGCTAGGGTCAGTCTGTTATATCTGGAGTATTTTTCCTGTCTTACCCGGTGTCCTGTGTGAATTTAAGTATGCTCTCTCTAATTCTCACTCACTCTTTTTCTCTTTCTTTCTTTCTTTCTTTCTTTCTTTCTTTCTTTCTTTCTTTCTTTCTTTCTTTCTTTCTCCCTCTCGCAGGACCTGTGCCCTAGGACCATGCCTCAGGACTACCTGGCCTGTTGACTCCTTGCTGTCCACAGTCCACCTGGTCGTGCTGCTGCTCCAGTTTCAACTGTTCGGCCTGCAGCTATGGAACCCTGACCTGTTCACCGGACATGCTACCTGTCCCAGACCTGCTGTTTTCAACTGTCTAGAGACAGCAGGAGTGGTAGAGATACCCTGAATGATCGGCTATGAAAAGCCAGCTGACATTTACTCCTGAGGTGCTGACCGGTTGCACCCTCTACAACCACTGTGATTATTATTATTATACCCTGCTAGTCATCTATGAACATTTGAACATCTTGGCAATGTTCTGTTATAAACTCCACCCGGCACAGCCAGAAAAGGACTGGCTACCCCTCATAGCCTGGTTCCTCTCTAGGTTTATTCCTAGGTTCCGGCCTTTCTAGGGAGTTTCTTCTAGCCACCGTGCTTCTACACCTGCATTGCTTGCTGTTTGGGGTTTTAGGCTGGGTTTCTGTACATCATTTGTGACATCAGCTGATGTAACAAGGGCTTTATAAATATATTTGATTGATTGATTGATGAGTCAACAGACGTGGCACAACTCTTGGTACATGTCCATTACATTTATGGGGGGTCAATTAAGGAAGACATCCTCTTCTGCAAACCACTGGAAACCAGGACAACAGGAGAGGATATGTTTTAAGTACTGGACAGTTTTGTGACATCAAATGGACTTTGGTGGTCAAGATGTGTTGGTATCTGTACTGATGGCGCAGAAGCCATGACAGACAGACATAGTGGAGTGATAACGCACTTGCAAGCAGTTGCTCCCGACGCCCCTTGGATACACTGCAGCATCCACCAAGAGGCTCTTGCTGCCAAGGGAATGCCTGACAGCTTGAATGACGTTTTGGACACTACAGTGAAAATGGTTAACTTTGTTAAAGCAAGGCCCTGAACTCTCGTATTTTCTGAATTATGCAATAATATGCGACCATGTAACGCTTTTACAACATACAGAGGTGCACTGGTTATCAAGGGGCAACGTATTGAGAGACGAGCTTAAAGTTTTCTTTACTAACCATAATTTTCCCTTGTCTGACCGCTTGCATGACGACAATTTTCTCACACAACTGGCATATTGGGGTGATGTTTTTTCTCGCCTGAATGACTCTCTGCAACTATATTCAATGTGCAGGACAAAATTGAGGCTATGATTAAAAAGTTGGAGCTCTTCTCTGTCTGCATTAACAAGGACAACACACAGGTCTTTCTATCATTGTATGATTTTTTGTCTACAAATGAACTCAAACCCCGAGGAATTTCTGTCCTGGAAAAAGTGGTTTTCACAGAGTGCCTCATTTGGAACCCCTCCCTCATGAAAATGCCCTTATAAGGGCATATGAATGCAGTACCGATCGCTTCCTCTGGATGTCAACATTCTCGAGACAGTGTTTTGATTCTGTTCAGATGAATTAGAGCAGAGAAGAAGAGGGAATAAGGAAGTGCCTCTTTG
>QNTS01009243.1:11468-28993 GCA_003317085.1 Hucho hucho | reverse complement strand
TATTTTGGTTTCATCTGACCATATGACATTCTCCCAATCCTCATCTGGATCATCCAAATGCTCTCTAGCAAACTTCAGACGGGCCTGAACATGTACTGGCTTAAGCAGGGGGACACGTCTGGCACTGCAGGATTTGAGTCCCTGGCGGCGTAGTGTGTTACTGATGGTAGGCTTTGTTACTTTGGTCCCAGCTCTCTGCAGGTCATTCACTAGGTCCCCCCGTGTGGTTCTGGGATTTTTGCTCACCGTTCTTGTGATCATTTTGACCCCACGGGGTGAGATCTTGCGTGGAGCCCCAGATCAAGGAAGATTATCAGTGGTCTTGTATGTCTTCCATTTCCTAATAATTGCTCCCACAGTTGATTTCTTCAAACCAAGCTGCTTACCTATTGCAGATTCAGTCTTCCCAACCTGGTGCAGGTCTACAATTTTGTTTCTGGTGTCCTTTGACAGCTCTTTGGTCTTGGCCATAGTGGAGTTTGGAGTGTGACTGTTTGAGGTTGTGGACAGGTGTCTTTTATACTGATAACAAGTTCAAACAGGTGCCATTAATACAGGTAACGAGTGGAGGACAGAGGAGCCTCTTAAAGAAGAAGTTACAGGTCTGTGAGAGCCAGAAATCTTGCTTGTTTGTATGTGACCAAATACTTATTTTCCACCATAATTTGCAAATAAATTCATTAAAAATCCTACAATGTGATTTTCTGGATTTTTTTTCCTCATTTTGTCTGTCATAGTTGAAGTGTACCTATGATGAAAATTACAGGCCTCTCTCATCTTTTTAAGTGAGAGAACTTGCACAATTGGTGGCTGACTAAATACTTTTTTGCCCCACTGTATCTGATTAGTTCCTGTTCAACCAGTAGGTGACATCTAATTAGTTCCTGTTCAACCAGTAGGTGTCATCTGATTAGTTCCTGTTCAACCAGTAGGTGTCATCTGATGAGTTCCTGTTCAACCAGTAGGTGACATCTGATCAGTTCCTGTTCAACCAGTAGGTGTCATCTGATTAGTTCCTGTTCAACCAGTAGGTGTCATCTGATCAGTTCCTGTTCAACCAGTAGATGACATCTGATCAGTTCCTGTTCAACCAGTAGATGACATCTGATTAGTTCCTGTTCAACCAGTAGGTGTCATCTGATTAGTTCCTGTTCAACCAGTAGGTGTCATCTGATTAGTTCCTGTACAACCAATAGATGACGCCAAATAACTGGTCTCATATTTATTTTTAAACTAGATCTAAAACAAGGGTCATTTATATTTACAATCCCCTTTATCTAAACAGATTACTCATTTACCCAGCTCTTATCAAGAACTCTTATCAAATTGTAAATTACAGTGCATGGAGAATGGTGTTAAAGTATATGCTTTTTCCACTTGGAACCGGCAGGTTCGCTAGACCTTATTCATGGTTTCCTCGTGCATAAAGGTGGTGGAGTTATGAGGGAATTAAATCAAGGTCAGACTACAGCGTATCTGAAGACACACCTTCATTTATTTGATCTCCACCCCAAACCAATAGCGGGTGAATAACATGTGATTCTCATTTTTAAGTTCAAGGTCAGAATACGAATAGAGAGAAGTTCCTAAAAAGGGAATTGCATTTCATTCTATTTACGTGTGCTTAACTCGGGTTGGAATCGGGCCCTTGTTGAGTATGGTTAAAATGCACACGAGAATCCAATTATTGTGAAAACTCTTGATTAATATAATAGTTTGATTGAAATGTTTACCTGCTTTGCAAGAAGAATGTTTGCCCTAATCATGTTTACATGGACTCAAATGAAATCAAAGCTCCCCGATGGGACTTTGATCATTTTTTTTTGCATTTATCAATCAAAATAAACATCCGCCCACAGAGACCATGTTATTTTTGTGAAGGCCATTTGATTCTAAGTTTGGAAATATAAAGTCTGTATGTGAAAACTATTTCTAAAATGCATAATTCTTTTGAGTTTTTCCAAAACTCAATTCACTTCATATTTTTTACCTTTTATTTAACTAGTTAACAACAAATTCTTATTTTCAATGACGGCCTAGGAACAGTGGGTTAACTGTTAACTAACCAGGTGATTTAATCGGCGTATTGATCTTACACCGATTAAGGTGTTTACATGACTAATAGCATAATCGGCCTACTGCCTGTAATCAGTTTAACTATTAGTGCGCATGTAAACGTACTCAGTGTTTCTAATGTTTTACTGTTAGTTGGCTCCACTGACCAAACTTTCCTTACAACAAATATTTCTACAAAATGTTGTTAATACTCTTTGCATTGAATGGTACATGTGTGTTTCTGTAGATACTGGCCATTGGAACCTGCTGTGGAGATACACAGACATAAAGACATTCCGGGAACACTTTACACTCTGTTCTAGAATACAATTTTAAATGATTAGCAAATCTCTTATCCCGCAGTTTTGTCAATACTTTACTGTAAAAATAATAGTTGGATTACATTAAAATTTATTTTGTGTTCATTGGTGTATTTAGTCAGGGATATTAAATAATTTCCTTTAATGTTTGCAGCACAGAGAGAACTGCTATACGCTCGTGTTTATGAAGTAAATGTACTTTTTATCTATTTTTGTGGGCAGCTGGCATGTTTTTTTTGTGTATTTGCACATGTTTTCTTCAACAAAATGCGCGACTGAACGCTGATAGAAACAACAATATGTTTGTTGGAAAGAAGAGAAAAAATAATTTATTAAAAACTAAACTTTAAATTATTTCAATATAACTGAGAACCAGAAGAACCCTGTTCACAGTCCTCTTGGGCTATTGAAAATACTAAGTATTGACATTTTGTGATTGACATGTTTGGGAACTTGTATGAGGTTGTATGTGTCCCAAAACTACTGTATATATCGAGTAGCTAGTAACTACACAATGTTAACAACAGAACTTGAGAATGCATGAACGTGTATGGGTACCCTAATGTAAAGGGAGTTTTTTTCACACGTATAGAAGATGTTTTCCAAATGTATGCCAACAGGGAACAGGACAGTGTTGACATATTGACTTTCTCCAAAAGTGTAGTAGTGGTGTGATTTTTGTCTTTCAAATGAGCTTGAACTATG
The DNA here is from genome assembly GCA_003317085.1 of Hucho hucho. NCBI lineage: Eukaryota > Metazoa > Chordata > Actinopteri > Salmoniformes > Salmonidae > Hucho > Hucho hucho. The sequence goes on along the minus strand of QNTS01009243.1, from coordinate 25,913 downwards.
TGATGTTTATTAAGTCAAAGGGCAGAAAGAAGGGTCAAAGGTCATATGTCAGCTACTGAAGAATGTGTAGTTATTTGTTATCAGGGCCACCTGTACATTCTACTTCACTTGAGCCGTGGCACAATTTCCTGATAGTAGGGAATCTTGCAGACATGGTCAGGTATTATAATGTTGGTTCATTTTACAGTCCACTATTTACCTGCTATGTTCTTGAGTTTACATGGTAAAATGTTGGGTTTCTTTGGTTCCTGTAAAACACCAATGTTTTAAATTATTTGAAACCGGGGCTTAAACAGGACTGTAAAGTAAAGAAACAGGACTGTAAAGTAAAGCAACATGACAGTAAAGTAAAGAAACAGGACTGTAAAGTAAAACAACAGGACTGCAAAGTAAAGCAACATAACTGTAAAGTAAAGAAACAGTACTGTAAAGGAAAGCAACAGGACTGTAAAGGAAAGCAACATGACTGTAAAGTAAAGTGACAAGACTGTAAAGTAAAGCGACAGGACTATAAAGTCAATCACAGGATTGTTAAGTAAATCGACAGGACTGTAAAGACAATCAACATGACTGTAAAGGAAAGCAACAGGACTGTAAAGAAAAGCAACATGACTGTAAAGTAAAGTGACAAGACTGTAAAGTAAAGCAACAGGGCTATAAAGTCAATCAACAGGATTGTAAAGGAAAGCAACATGACTGTAAAGGAAAGAAACATGACTGTAAAGTAAAGTGACAAGACTGTAAAGTAAAGCGACAGGACTATAAAGTCAATCACAGGATTGTTAAGTAAAGCGACAGGACTGTAAAGACAATCAACATGACTGTAAAGGAAAGCAACAGGACTGTAAAGAAAAGCAACATGACTGTAAAGTAAAGTGACAAGACTGTAAAATAAAGCAAATGGACTATAAAGTCCATCAACAGGACTGTAAAGTAAAGTGTTACAGTATATGTATCAGGTAGAGTAGCTCTGCTGAAAGGGGAGCTGGGTGACATCACGACAGTGCAGCTGGGTGACGCCATAATAGTGAAGCTGGGTGACGACACGACAGTGCAGCTGGGTGACGCCATAATAGTGAAGCTGGGTGACGCCATAATAGTGAAGCTGGGTGACGACACGACAGTGCAGCTGGGTGACGCCATAACAGTGAAGCTGGGTGACGACATGACTGGAGCTGGGTGACGCCATGACAGTGGAGCTGGGTGACGCCACGACAGTGGAGCTGGGTGACGCCACGACAGTGGAGCTGGGTGACGACACGACAGTGGAGCTGGGTGACGCTGGGTGACGCCACAACAGTGGAGCTGGGTGACGCCACGACAGTGGAGCTGGGTGACGCCACGACAGTGGAGCTGGGTGAGTCCTTGTCAGCAGGATGACCCTAGCACATCCCCAGATGGATTGATGGAGTAGGGTGAAGTTGCTCCTAGACACTGATCTTGGGTCAGTTTTGCATTTCCCCCCACTAATGGTTAAGGTTAAGATTGAAGGTGGGGAAGCTGATCTTATATCTGTAGCCAGGGGAAACTTCACCCTGGAGCTGGATGGATGGTTAAGAGTGATTGCCAGCACAGGGTTTGATGAGAGATATTTAGTGAGAAGAAGCATGTGTGTGAGTGTGTGTGAGACAGAAGAGAGGCTGACAATCAGAAAGGGAAAAAGTGGATGGATACAAGTAGTTTGCTTGTAATTCTCTTGCGTGGCCGGCATGTGACGGAATGTTGATGCACCTGAACAGGGAGGTGGAATGAACGGGGTATATCGACTATTTGCAGGTATGCTGAGTCAGCTTTGAAGTCTCTGTTATGTTCTCCTGCGTCTCATTGGCCACAGCTTTAAGATACTACACAGTGAGGTGGTGAATGTATCCCCACACACTGACGATGTCTCTTGTCATCGTTGAATACAAGCTGTTTTTATAGAAATAATTTCATAGTTTTTTTGCTTGAAATGTAACCCTGTCCACAAGCTTACTGTCCTGTAGAATCTTCTGTAGAATCTCCTGTAGAATCTCCTGTAGAATCTCCTGTGGAAGCTTCTGTAGAAGCTTCTGTAGAATCTTCTAGAACTTTTCTCAGTGTTTTAAGAGACTTTCTTCATTCAACTGTTTTATTATGTCTGAAACCCACTGCAAATGAATTCTCTTTTAATGAGTATTATACTGAAATTGTATTTTATTTTTGTAACGAGGGGAGAAGAGTCATTTAGGAGGAGTGAGTTGTGGAGTCACGACTGCAAGGTGATAATGGGAAATGTGTCTTTATATTCTCGTTATGAAATGAGGGCTTGTCCAGTTTACAGTGGCCTTATTTTCTTTAGGATACATTGCTCTACTGTTGTAGCACTGGTACATGGTTGAAAGTTTGAACAAAACAAGTTTTTAAAAAGTGAAGAAAAAAGTATCTCTCTGTATATGTATAGTTTTCTGGATGTATTTCTTCATCGTTACACCGTATTGGAGTGTAGCTTTTTGTTGGCACTGTTTCATTGCTGTCTTTTCTCCAGGCGGACTCACCTGTATTGGTTCAGTCCCCGTTATACTGTGTCTTTACCTTTTGGGTTATTTATTTTAAAACAATAGGCTCTATGGTTGACCTTTTTAAATGAGGCATGAATAAGGCACATGATGTTGTGAAATTGATTAATTAATTTAATGTTGAATTGAGATAATATCGGATCCCCTGAAATAACCGATTTATTAATGAAGCTGAATTAACTGATTTATTAATGAAGCTGAATTAACCGATTTTATTAATGAAGCTGAATCAACCAATTTATTAAGGAAGCTGAATTATCAGATGTATTAATGAAGCTGAATCAACCGATTTATTTATGAAGCTGAATTAACCGATTTATTAATGAAGCTGATAACTGTAATTTAATACACTTTTGTACTTTAGAAAAACCTTAAAATAATTACTGCATGGTTACTTTGAAGGATTTCTTGTATTTACAATATGTTGATGATAATGATGATATAATCAATTTAGAAATATACTCAGCAATGTGTCATGGGAAATCTGTAAATTGCAAGAAATATGAACAATTGTATCTAATGTAGCATGAATTTAGCCTTACATCCACATGATACAGAGTTATTCTTCTGGCAATAATAATGTATGTTCTTGTGTCAGAGGACTAAGCTATGTCAGTTAGGCCATGACTAGTAGGGCCAGCCTTAAGTCCCCTAGATACAGTACCTCTGACTGGTTTCTACTACACCATATGGACAAACATCACTACAGTTTGAACGACAGGGGGGCTCTCCTTTCACAAATCAGGACAACCCCATAAATGTTGAAAATGTTATCGTAAACACCACCATAGTGTTGAAGAAATAAACACTGGACTAGTCCACTATTTGGAGGGGGTTCCGCGAGTCAGTGTGTAATTAAAACTTTGATGTCATCTAGTTCAGCAGAATCATATCAAATTGACAAACAGTTTTCAGAGATTTAGCACCATTGACTTACAAAGCACTCAATGCACTGAGAACAAAAAAATAAAAAATAAACATTTTAAGATGAACCCCAAGTTTCCGCCATGAGCAAAAAACAAACAAAATATTCAAGAAAGTGTGCGGTCTTTACGTCTGCTTGTCAACATAGCAACCTTTAGCAAGGATAAGAATATTGTTTAATATAAGTTTTTACTCCACTGAGCAAATTTTACTACTGCTGCTGTAAATGCTGTTTGTCAACATTAAGTCACGTTTCCAATCGTCATTAGCCACAGCACAAATTCCTGAGCAGCCATTTTGTCTGTCAACTCCTGACAGTCTGTCACAAAACACAAATGAGAATCTCCCAAAGCCATGTTGTAGACCACAGTAGCTTCCCCCCCTTTAAAGATGACCTTCATATGGTCATCCCTAGCCAGGAAACAACCCCTCCTCTCAAACATGCAGCAATGTAACACAGTAACATTGCAGATATTTTTTTGGAAAAAAAATGTCACAGCAACTTGAATGTTTTTTGATAATCTGTTGGGTAATTAGATCTAGATTTAAATACCGCAGCCACACGTATTCACACACACAATGGCTTGATTGATCGATGAGGCTTTTGGCCAACAGTGTGGACGTAAAGGCTCATCGATGGATCACCTGATTGGACAAGGGGATATTGGGGTCTAAGGCTGGTGTTGGTAATAAACAGTTTACTTACTGGTCTGGCCCATCATTCAAATAGTGAGTTTGAAAGAGTAAAGTGTTGCACATTAAAAGAGTGAACTTGAACGAGCAAAGTGTTGTAGATTTTGAAGGAGCTGTGATTTTATACCTGTGCTTTGTAAATGTTTTCTATGTGCAGTATTTGATAATGTAAAACTGGTATTTTTTTGTGGTTTGTACGCTGCAGAATTGAGTACTTAAGGTGCACGTAGTTTTGTAAGAAAAGAGTACCAAACTGATGAAAAACAAAAATATATACGTCATTTTTGGGGTTCAGAAGCCTGTATTTGCATGCCCTTTGACATCTGGACGCAAGGTCAATAAAGTTTGCTTTGAATCAATACTTTTTCTTCCCATGATGTCATTGTGTAAAGCGATTTTAAACTTTTTGTCACATTTTGGGGACAACTTTTCAGGATGTATCAATGGTGGAGAGAAAGATGAACATGAAAAAACTGATTTTCATTACTTGATTTTTCTTCCCAAAGGCTTTTTTATATTGTCTGAAAAATAATACAAACAGATGGAACATAACTGATATACTTATTATTTATATAGATTATTAGACTAAATATATTTTGAAAAATATGCATTACCAGTCAAAAGTTTAAACACACCTACTCATTCAAGGGTTTCTTTATTTTTACTATTTTATACATTGTAGAGTAATAGGGAAGACATCAACTATGAAATAACACATATGGAATCATGTAACCAAAAAAATGTATTTTATATTTGAGATTCTTCAAAGTAGCCACTCTTTGCCTTGATGACAGCTTTACACACTCTTGGCATTCTCTCAACCAGCTTCACCTGGAATGCTTTTCCAACAGTCTTGAAGGAGTTCCTACATATGCTGAGCACTTGTTGGCTGCTTTTTTTTCACTCTGCGGTCCAACTCATTCCAAACCAACTCAATTGGGTTGAGGTCGGGTGATTGTGGAGGCCAGGTTATCTGATGCAGCACTCCATCACTCTCCTTCTTGGTCAAATAGCCCTTACACAGCCTGGAGGTCTGTTTTTGGTCATTGTCCTGTTGAAAAACAAATGATAGTCCCAATAAGCACAAACCAGATGGGATGGTGTATCATTGCAGAATGCTGTGGTAGCCATGCTGGTTAAGTGTGCCTTGAATTCTAAATAGTGTCACTAGCAAAGCACCCCCACAACATCACACCTCCTCCATGCTTCATGGTGGGAACCACACATGCAGAGATCATCCGTTCACCTACTCTGCGTCTCACAAAGACACTGTCAGGACCCAGTCACGAACTCGGGTCTCCGGTGTGAGAACCAGTCACTTAGCAAAGTGAGCCACTAGTAGTCGGCAGAACCCAGAAGATGAGGCAGACACAGCAGTAATAGAGACGGTGTTTTAATAACAACAAAAATAAAGTTCTTCAGGCAAAAAGGTAATCCACCAAGGCAAAAAGGTAAATCCACAAGGAAAGAAGGAACAGCAGAAAATAGTCTCAAAAGATAATACGATACCAAAACAGAGTTCCACAAGAGAGTCCAACTGGAGCAACAAAACGTTCACAGCTTCACTGAGGCTGGGTGCTAACATACAAACACAGAGCAAAGAACTAAGGAAAACTAAGGGTTTAAATACATACAAGGGAAACGAGGCACAGGTGCAAATAATAACGGGAAACAAGGGAAAACAAAAGGATCAGACAAAAAAGACACAATGGGAGCCTCTAGTGGTCAAAAACTGGAAAAAACCCGGCCGAATGTTGACAGACACGGTGGTTGGAAGCAAAAATCTCACATTTGGACTTGTTGGGGTCAACTTGGGGTCATGATAGGGGCTGAAACAAATGTTTGATGTATTATAATAATTGATTATGCTTATGTTGTATTAATAGAAGGGGAAGGGCTATAAGACCCCATTCCCCTCCACATGTATAGGGTCCTAGACTACAGATTAACAATATATATATATATATATTCATATTCATTATAAGGTTTAATATTGTTCCACAGTCTTTTCTAGTCTCTGCCTCTTTAAAGAAACGGTCTGAGAGATGTGTGAGTTATTGCAGTCAAAACAGGGTGTCTGTGAGAAAGCGCCTCAAAGATAAACACAGAACCCTGTAGGGGAGTAAAAGAGATAAGAGACTAGTCAGACATACCACTATAAATCAACTTTTGGAGTGGACATTTACTGCTGAGCCTTTAGATAACACTGGAACTAATGTTTGTAAAACTGTGTATGCATGGGCTTGGTCTCATGAGTAGAAGGTAATGACGTGGGCAGTTACATCACTAGGGGTTGACTACAAACATAATAAAAGCAAGTTGGACTTTTCCTATTTTGCAGAAATCAGGAGAGACATCAGTTGTATGTGTGATGTTTGATCTTTGACTTCTGTCTACAGCTGTATTTCGATTAAAATTGTTGTGATTTATAAGTGCACATTTTGAGTGTTCCTTATTTGTTAAGTAAATAACGGAGCCCAGAAAAGTGGAACCAACATACTCATCAGACCAAAGGACAGATTTCCACTGGTCTAATGTACATTGCTTGTGTTTCTTGGCCCAAGCATGTCTCTTCTTCTTATTGGTGTCCTTTAGTAGTGGTTTCTTTGCAGCAATTTGACCATGAAGGCCTGATTCACGCAGTCTCCTCTGAACAGTTGAGATGTGTCTGTTACTTAAACTCTGAAGCATTTATTTGGGCTGAAATCTGAGGTGCAGTTAACTTTAATTAACTTATCCTCTGCAGCAGAGGTAACTCTGGGTCTTCCTTTCCTGTGGCGGTCCTCATGAGAGCCAGTTTCATCATAGCGCTTGATGATTTTTGCGACTGCACTTGAAGAAACTTTAAAAGTTCTTGAAATATTCCGGATTGACTGATCTTCATGTCTTAAAGTAATGATGGACTGTCATTTCTCTTTGCTTATTTGAGCTGTTCTTGCCTTAATATGGACTTGGTCTTTTACCAAATAGGGCTATCTTCGGTTTACCACCCCTACCTTGTCACAACACAACTGATTGGCTCAAACATATAAAGAAGGAAAGAAATTCCACAAATTAACTTTTAAGAAGGCACACCTGATAATTGAAATGCATTCCAGCTGACTACCTCATGAAGCTGGTTGAGAGAATGTCAAGGCAAAGGGTAGCTACTTTGAATAATCTCAAATATAAAATATATTTTGATTTGTTTAACACTTTTTTTGGTTACTACATGATTCCATATGTGTTCTTTCATTATGTCTTCACTATTATTCTACAATGTAGGAAATAGTAAAAAATAAAGAAAAACCCTTAAATGAGTAGGTGTGTCCAAACTGTATATTTGATAAGCAAGAAAATACACAGTAACATCCTTATTGACATTTACATTCATTGTGTTTGCTGATATTTTACAAAGAAAAGAAAATACAAGCAATGAAGGAAAAAATATTTCATTTGGGTTTCTGTATAATGTATAAAACCTAAAGAGGTGTAATATTCCCACTGACCAACACACTTATAGAAGGTACTCAACTATGGCTGAGATGTCATTACATTTGACCAACAAGTATTGCCGCCTGGGTCTGACAACTTGGATGGAAAATTACTGAGGATAATAGCGGACGATTTTCTATTTGCCATATTTTCAATGTAAGCCTACTAGAGATTGTGTGCCCTCAGGCCTGGAGGAAAGCAAAAGTCCTTCCGCTACCTAAGAATAGTAAAGCCCCCTTTACTGGCTCAAATAGCCAACCAATTAGCCTGTTACCAACTCTTAGTAAACTTTTGGAAAGAATTGATGTTTGACCAGATACAATGCTATTTTACAGACTTTCAGCACGCTTATAGGGAAAGACATTCAACATGATTGGCACTTACAAAAATGACTGATGATTGGCTGAGAGAAAATGTATGATAAAAGTTTGTGGGGGCTGTTTTGCTAGACTTCAGTGTGGCTTTTGACGTTATCGATCAGTCTGCTGCTGGAAAAAGTATGTGTTATGGCTTTACACCCCCTGCTATATTGTGGATAAAGAGTTACCTGTCTAACAGAAACCTCTCCAACATAATCCAGGTAGAATCAGGAATTCCCCAGGGCAGCAGTCTAGGCCCCTTACATTTTAATCTTTTTTCAATCTTTACTAATTACTAATTTAGTAAAGCCAGTGTGTCTATGTATGCAGATGACTCAACACTATACACGCCAGCTACTACAGCACTTAACAAAGCGCTGCAGTCAGGTTCAGAATGGGTGGCAAGAAATAGGTTAGGTCTTAAATATTTCAAAAACTAAAAGCATTGTATTTGGGACAAATCATTCACTAAACCCTAAACCTCAACTAAATATTGAAATGAATAATGTGGAAATTGACTAAACTGCTTGGAGTAACCCTGGATTGTAAACTGTAACGGTCAAAACATGTTGATGCAACAGTAGCTAAGATGGGGAGAAGTCTGTCCATAGTAAAGCGCTGCTCTGCCTTTTTAACAACACTATCAACAAGGCAGGTCCAAAAGGCAGTAGTCGCACCTGGACTACTGTTCAGTCGTGTGGTCAGGTGCCACAAAGAGGGCCTTAGGAAAATTACAATTGGCTCAGAACACAGCAGCACGGCTGGCCTTAAATGTACACTTAATAATATGCAGGTCAATCTCTCATGGCTCAAAGTAGAGGAGAGATTGACTTCATACCTACTTGTTTTTGTAAGAAGTATTGACATGTTGATGCACCGAGCTGTCTGTTTAAACTACCAGCACACAGCTCGGACACCCATGCATACCCCACAAGACATGCCACCAGAGGTCTCTTCACAGTCCCCAAGTCCAGAGCAGACTATGGGAATTGCACAGTACTACATAGAGCCATGGCTACATGGAACTTTATTCCACATCAGGTAACTGATGCAAGCAGTAGAATCAGATTTAAAAAATAGATAAAAATATACCTTATGGAACAGCGGGGACTGTGAAGAGACACACACAGGTACAGACACATGCTTACATATACAGTTGAAGTCGGAAGTTTACATACACTTAGGTTGGAGTCATTAAAACTCGTTTTTCAACCACTCCACAAATGTCTTGTTAACAAACTATAGTTTTGGCATGACACAAGTAGTTTTTCCAACAATTGTTTACAGACAGATTATTTCACTTATAATTCACTGTATCACAATTCCAGTGGGTCAGAAGTTTACATTCACTAAGTTGACTGTGCCTTTAAACAGCTTGGAAAATTCCAGAAAATTATGTCATGGCTTTAGAAGCTTCTGATAGGCTAATTGACATAATTTGAGTCAGTTGGAGGTGTACCTTTTGATGTATTTCAAGGCCTACCTTCAAACTCAGTGCCTCTTTGCTTGACATCATGGGAAAATCAAAAGAAATCAGGCCAAGACCTCGGAAAATAAATTGTAGACCTCCACACGTCTGGTTCATCCTTGGGAGCAATTTCCAAATGCCTGAAGGTACCACGTTCATCTGTACAAACAATAGTACGCAAGTATAAACACCATAGGACCACGCAGCCATCATACCGCTCAGGAAGGAGATGCGTTCTGTCTCCTAGAGATGAACGTACTTTGGTGCGAATAGTGCAAATCAATCCCAGAACAACAGCAAAGGACCTTTTGAAGATGCTGGAGGAAACAGGTACAAAAGTCTCTATATCCACAGTAAAACGAGTCCTATATCGACATAACCTGAAAGGCCACTGCTCCAAAACCGCCATAAAAAAGACAGACTACGGTTTCCAACTGCACATGGGTCTGATGAAACAAAAATAGAACCGTTTGGCCATAATGACCATCGTTATGTTTGGAGGAAAAAGGGGGAGGCTTGCAAGCCGAAGAACACCATCCCAACCATGAAACACAGGGGTGGCAGCATCATGTTTCGGGGGTGCTTTGCTGCAGGAGGGACTGGTGCACTTCACAAAATAGATGGAGTCATGAGGAAGGACAATTATGTGGATATATTGAAGAAACATCTCAAGACATCAGTCAGATGTCGGAGGCCTAAAAAACTGACTCAGTTACATCAGCTCTGTCAGGAGGAATGGGCCAAAATTCACCCAACTTATTGTGGGAAGCTTGTGGAAGGCTACCCGAAATGTTTGACCCAAGTTAAACAATTTAAAGGCAATGCTACCAAATACTAATTGAGTGTACGTAAACTTCTGACCCACTGGGAATGTGATGAAAGAAATAAAAGCTGAAATAAATAATTCTCTCTACTATAATTCTGACATTTCACATTCTTAAAATAAAGTGGTGATCCTAACTGACCTAAGACAGGGAATTGTTACTAGGATTAAATGTCAGGGATTGTGAAAAACTGAGTTTATATGTATTTGGCTAAGGTGTCTGTAACCTTCCGACTTCAACTGTACACACGGTAACACGCACTCTACACACACGTACACATGGATGTTGTATTGTAGATATGTGGTAGTAGAGTAGTGGCCTGAGGGAACACACTTAATGTGTTGTGAAATGTAATGGTTTTAACTGCCTTAATGTTGCTGGAGCCCACTGACAGTAGCTGCTGCCTTGGCAGGGGATCCTTATAAACTAAATACAAACATAAATAAATAAATTATAACCTATAAAAGGTGACATATTCATCTACAGCTGAGATGGCATCAACATCTCTGCAGATACAGCACCTTGACTTATTCCGCATGTTGTTGTGTTACAGCCTGAAATTAAAATCGATTAAATTATACTTTTTTTTTTTTGCCATCCATCTACACACATAATGACAAAGTGAAAACATGTTGTTTTTAGGAAAATTTCTACACATTTATTGAAAATGAAATACAGAAAACTATAATTTACGTAAGAAGTCACAGCCCTGAGTCAGTGCATGTTAGAATCACCTTTGGCAGTGATTACACCTGTGAGTCTATCTGGGTAAGTTTCAAAGAGCTTTGCACACCATTATTGTACAATATTTGCACATTATCCTTAAGATAATTCTCTGTCAAGTTGGTTGTTGATCATTGCTAGACAGCCATTTTCAAATCTTACCATAGATTTTCAAGCTGATTTTAACTAGGCCACTCAGGAACATTCAATGTCGTCTTGGTAAACAACTCCAGTGTATATTTGGCCTTGTGTTTTAGGTTCTTGTCCTGCTGAAAGGTGAATTAGTCTCCCAGTGTCTGGTGGAAAGCAGACTGAATCATGTTGTTTTCCTCTAGGATTTTGCCTGTTCTTAGCTCTATTTCATTTCTTTGTATCCTAAAAAAAACTCCCTAGTCCTTGCCAATGACAAGCATACCCATAACATAATGCAGCCACAATGCTTGAACTAATGAACAGTGGTACTCAGTTATGTGTTGTTTGGATTTTACTTCAGTGCCTTATTGAAAACTGGATGCATGTTTTGGAATATTCTGTACAGGCTTCCTTCTTTTCACTCTGTCAATTAGGTTAGTATTGTGGAGTAACTACAATGTCTGTAGCTGTTTCTCCGGTAACTGAGTTAGGAAGGACACCTGTATCTTTGGGTGTATTGATACAACATCCAAAGTGTAATTAATAACTTCACCAGGCTCAAAGGATATTCAATGTCTGCTTTTTTTATTTACCCATCTACCAATATTTACCCATCTACCTTCTTCGTGAGGCATTGGAAAACCTCCCTGGTCTTTGTGGTTGAATCTGTATTTGAAATGCATTGCTCAACTGAAGGACCTTACATTGTGGGGTGAGTGAGTATATGCTCAAGACATTTCAGCTTTTCATTCTTAAGTAATTTGTATTTGTATTTTTTTTAAATCAATTTTGACATTAAGGGGTATTGTGTGTAGGCCAATGACACAAAATCTCAATTTAATCTATTTTACATTCAGGCTGTAACACAACATGTGGAGGGGTGTGAATACTTTTCGAAGGCACTGTAAGTCAGCTATTGCCTGGTGTTGATCCAAGACAAGGCTGCCCAGCCATGTTCATGGAGAGCTCTTCTCCTGCAGGGTCTGTCCAACCGTAGCTGCTCAACCAACACCATACCTAGCTTAATCAGGTATGTTAGCTTAGGGTTGGAGCAACAACCTACAGGAGGGCAGCTCTCCTTGAAAAGGGTTCGGCAGCCCTGATCTAAGAAGACACTACTATAACCTCTAAACGCAAACTAAACCCACCCACTCTTACTCCTCAGTATTACTCTGACTGACATGAGCTGAGGTGTGTGGTTGTTTCAAGTAGAAACTGTGAGTTGCATCTAAGAAAATGTACCATTTAGAATAGCTTACTGAAGGACAAAGTGCTATGGGCCTGGTCTGGTCTACAGGTGCTGTGCTGATGACTGTAATACTTATAACCTAGTTGTGTTTTTTTTTTTCTCTCTCTCTCTCTCCCCCTCCCTCCCTCCCTCTCCATAATATTAATAACTAGCCCACATGTTGTGTTCTCTATTCAAACACTTTCTTCTAGCCTGGTACGAACATCGAACATGAAATAACTATTTACATTGTTACCACCTCATCATGCATTTAAAATAATCATCATAAATAGCCTAGTAATAATAAACAGATAAAATGTGTGTTTTTTTGTGTGTGTGTAAGTAAACAGACATGGGGGTGGGGCTGTTTGAGGAATGATTGACATGTACGCAATGGATAATTGCTGATCGTCTCATATGTTTTTAAACAAGTAAAACACAACAAATGTTTGCTTGCTGTCTGAACTGAAAACCTCAACCTGAACGTCTCCAACAGTTTTACAGGCTGATCATCAACAGGCTGATCATCAACAGGCTGATCATCAACAGGCTGATCAACAGGGAACTGCGTCCCAAATTCCACCCTATCCTCTAATGCATTACTTTTGACGGCTCTGGTCAAAGGTAGTGCACTGTGTAGGGAAGAGAGTGCCATTTGGGCACTCTGATATTCAGAGGTCTGATATTGGTGGACTCAGAACATGAGTAGTCCTACGGAAACTGAAATACATTCAGACACAGTCAGAAAACATTCAAATAGTTACATTCATTGACAGGCAGTCAGAGAACATTCAAATAGTTACATTCATTGACAATAACACTGATCGTATAGTCATAGACAGACAGCCTGAATACATCCATAGGAACAACCTAGTCAATGACATCGAGAGGCATTCTTTTATATTGAACTAACTACAGGTGTTGGGTCCGAGATTGAGGCAGACAGGGCACATTTAGAGAGGTTCAGAGCTCAGGGTTTTGGCTCAGTTCAATTCTCGATTCAGTCAATTCAATCCCTGAATTGTTAAATGCTTTAAAAAAAAATGTATTTGATGAATCGACTGAATTGACCCCCAAACCTAACTCCGAGATACACATACATTCATAGTGTGGTCATTGACCCCCATTGCTTGGAATCTTAAGAGGAATCTTCCAACCAGGATTTCTTTTTTAAAGTATCCTGTACGTATTTTTGCAACCCTAGACGTAGCACAGTGAGTTGATATGCTCAATTGCTCATACTAGAATGAGCCGTTACAGAACAATGTAACCAGAGGGGTTATTAGCTAGACTAGCATACCTGCTAATTCTATCCTGTAGGGTTATTAGCTAGACTAGCATACTGTTAACCAGAGGGGTTATTTGCTAGACTAGCATACCTGCTAATTCTATCCTGTAGGGTTATTAGCTAGACTAGCATACTGTTAACCAGAGGGGTTATTTGCTAGACTAGCATACCTGCTAATTCTATCCTGTAGGGTTATAAGCTAGACTAGCATACCTGCTAATTCTATCCTGTAGGGTTATTAGCTAGACTAGCATACCTGCTAATTCTATCCTGTAGGGTTATTAGCTAGACTAGCATACTGCTAACCAGAGGGGTTATTCGCTAGACTAGCATACCTGCTAATTCTATCCTGTAGGGTTATTAGCTAGACTAGCATACTGATAACCAGAGGGGTTATTAGCTTGACTAGCATACCTGCTAATTCTATCCTGTAGGGTTATTAGCTAGACTAGCATACTGAAAACCAGAGGGGTTATTAGCTTGACTAGCATACCTGCTAATTCTATCCTGTAGGGTTATTAGCAGGACTAGCATACCAGCTAACCAGAGGGGTTATTAGCTAGACTAGCATACCTGCTAAATCTATCCTGTAGGGTTATTAGCTAGACTAGCATACCTGCTAATTCTATCCTGTAGGGTTATTAGCTAGACTAGCATACCTGCTAATTCTATCCTGTAGGGTTATTAGCTAGACTAGCATACCTGCTAATTCTATCCTGTAGGGTTATTAGCTAGACTAGCATACCTGCTAATTCTATCCTGTAGGGTTATTAGCTAGACTAGCATACCTGCTAA
>QNTS01009243.1:0-10407 GCA_003317085.1 Hucho hucho | reverse complement strand
AGTTCATCAGGAATAGTTCAGTTTGGATAAGTTCATCAGGAATAGTTCAGTTGGAAGAGTTCATCAGGAATAGTTCAGTTTGGATAAGTTCATCAGGAATAGTTCAGTTTGGATAAGTTCATCAGGAATAGTTCAGTTGGAAGAGTTCATCAGGAATAGTTCAGTTGGATGAGTTCATCAGGAATAGTTCAGTTGGAGGGGTTCATCAGGAATAGTTCAGTTTGGAGGATTTCATCAGGAATAGTTCAGTTTGGATAAGTTCATCAGGAATAGTTCAGTTGGAGGGGTTCATCAGGAATAGTTCAGTTTGGAGGAGTTCACCAGGGATAGTTCAGTTTGGATAAGTTCATCAGGAATAGTTCAGTTGGAAGAGTTCATCAGGAATAGTTCAGTTGGAGGAGTTCATCAGGAATAGTTCAGTTTGGAGGAGTTCATCAGGAATAGTTCAGTTTGAATGAGTTCATCAGGAATAGTTCAGTTGGAGGAGTTCATCAGGAATAGTTCAGTTGGAGGTTCATCAGGAATAGTTCACCAGGAATAGTTCATCAGGAATAGTTCAGTTTGGATGAGTTCATCAGGAATAAAGGCTGATACAGTTTAGCCATTACACATCAGAGATAGTTAAGCATGCACACACAATCACTTACATATACACGCACACACACACACACACCCACACCCACACCCACACCCACACACACACAGGATATGAGATGTATTCTATGCTGCGGTCCCAGTTCAAAAATGGCTCTGAAAGAAGGAGAGGAGAGGAGTGGAGAGAGGAGAGGAGAGGAGCGGATAGAAGGAGAATGGAGAGGAGAGAGGAGAGGAGAGGAGCGGATAGAAGGAGAATGGAGAGGAGAGAGGAGAGCTATAAATAGCTCCTATATAAACTTCTCCACCCTCCTCCTCCTCCCCTGTTAATTGTCTGATGTAGAGTTTCTTAGAAAAGTCCCCGAAAACCTTCCAAGCACCCACTGCTGCTCAGTGACATCAACTTCACTTCCTCTTCAGATAATGACATCACTTCCAGACGTGTGATGTCATCACGTGGGTGGAGCTTTGAGTCGTTGGTCCTCCCATGTGCTGACCGCCGTATCCCATCATGCCGTTGGCTCCGTAGAGGTTCACTCCCGCCATGTGCTGGGTCATCTGGTGGGAGAAACGCGTGCGCATGCGCGCAAACGCATAAACACAAACACATAAACACAAACGCATAAACACAAACACATAAACACAAACACAGGTTTGAATACTTTAGGCAGATTGTTCAGTTACACACATACTACCTCATAGAAACACAGTCAAACACACGGTCCTCACAAGCATAGTAATACATTCCAGGTGTGTGTATCTCACCTGAGTGATGTTCCATTGTTGCTGCTGACCCTGCTGAGGCACGGCCGCCACTGCCCCCATCATGCCGTTCTGCGGAGCCCCCATCATGCCGTTCTGCTGAGCTCCCATCATGCCGTTCTGCTGAGCTCCCATCATGCCGTTCTGCTGAGCTCCCATCATGCCGTTCTGCTGAGCTCCCATCATGCCGTTCAGCTGAGCTCCCATCATGCCGTTCAGCTGAGCTCCCATCATGCCGTTCTGCTGAGCTCCCATCATATTGTGCTGCTGAGCTCCCATGATGCTTTGCTGCTGAGCTCCCATCATATCGTTCTGCTGAGCTCCCATGATGCTTTGCTGATGAGCCATCATGTTGTGGGGCACTCCTGCCAGGAACGGGGATGTGTTGACCGCTTGCCCCGTGACACCTTGATGAGCCATCATGCCGTTCTGCTGCTGACCACTCAGGGCCATCATGGAGTGTGATGTCATCATGCCTCCTCCCATCGCTCCCCCCTGCGTGGCCAGGGAATGGTATGATCCGTAGTAGCCCAGCTGGGCTGGGTTCATGTACAGGCCAGCTGGAGATAAAAAAATGTTTGCCACTCATTAGAGTAAAAGTTGGTAGCCTTGGCATGTTCTGTGAACTATCATTAGACATTTAGTAGAGGACAGGTACGAAAAACGATGGTGACCACTTTTGTGGCCACTTTTACTCAAAATCAGCTGGAGGTACAAACCTATACTGACAGAGAAACCCAGTTGAGACACTAATTTAGCCATAGAATAACATAACCTAGGTTAACTTACAGTCCAAGGACATCAAAAATTATCAACACATGAAAAAAAACGGACACAGTGACCACCACTTCTCTTACAGCGTGCAGCCAGGTTCTGGTGCCATGTGGGTGTTGTTGCGTAGAGGGAGAGGATGGAGTCCTTGGACATCTTTGTCCTAGAGCCCTCCTGTCTGGGTGCTGAGTCCAGGAACAGGCTGAGGTTCTCGGGTACTGATGCAGCCACACAACCCCTGGGCATGGAACTACCCACCGACTGGAGAGAGGAAAGATTGTCACAAAGGTTAGTGTGTGTGTCTGTCTGTTTGTCTATCTGTCTGTTTATAACTGGTCCCTCTCTCTGAATCTCACCGTGGTCTTGGTGGAGGTAGTGGAGGAGGCAGGCAGAGAGCTGAATAGATTCAGGTCAGAGTGCATCGTAGCTGGGTTAGCCGCCGCAGGACTCCCCCTCTCTCCAGGGCTGGAGCTACCATTAGATACAACAGAATGAGGAGCAGGAGCGTCTGAAAGAGAGAGAGAGAGAGATGCGTCAACAGCAACCTTGGGAAAATCCTCTGCATTGACTTGTACATTTCCTCAGTGAAAACAACGTACTGAGCAAATGTCAAATTGGATTTTTACCAAATTAAACACCATTGCCCTAGAGCACACAAAAAACTATACATGCATTATTTTGGAACTTTTGTGAGTAATATTTACTGTTCATTTTTAATTGTTATCTATTTCGCTTGCTTTGGCAGTGTACAGATATGTTTCCCATGCCAAAAAAGCCTTTTGAATTGAATGAAATTGAGAGGAGAGAGAGGGCAGAGTGAGAGAGAGAGAGAGAGAGAGAGAGAGACAGAGAGAGAGAGCGAGAGACAAATAGAGATACAGAGAGAGAGAGAGAGAGAGAGAGAGAGACAGAGAGAGAGAGCATGAGTTTTTGGACACGTCAGTACTATTTAGACGGCCTGAGTACCAGTCTGTTTGTGTCTCGTCAACTCCTTGTCATGTTTGACTTGACCATTAATTATTGGGTTGACAAGAGCACAAACAGGTAAAGGACCAGGCTAACGTTGCTACAAATGTTGACCATTTCTGTTGAAAGCTATTTGTACGTGAGTATGTGTAGAGAGGTGTACTAATAGCATACCAAGTCCTAGGAGGTCTGAGACAGACGGAGACTGGGTCTGTGTCTTTGGGCTGTTTTCTCTCTTCTGAAAGAGTCAACAACAAAGACAACATTACATGAGTAACTGAAGACAACAGGTTAAATACCAAACCTAGAATAGAAGATATGTTGTAGATACTGTACACACATTCAAACTCACCAACTTCATCTTCTCAAACACTACTGGCTCCTTGGGGATGTTTTCACAGCTCTTCTCTTTCTAAATGAGGGAGAAACAGAGGTCAGAAGAGAGAGTGAGGGAAAGGGAATGAGAAACCTATCCAAACAAAAAACATACAGACCCAGAAAACCTGAGCCTACGACTTCACTATGGCGAATCACTAAAACAATACAGAAATACACTACGGAAAATGAAGTAACAGCACGTCAGAAAACAGCTCAACGTAATTGAAGAATCCATAGACTCTAATCACTTCTGGGAAAATTGGAAAACACTAAACAAACAACAACACAAAGAGTTATCTATCCAAAACCGATATTTTTGGCTCTATAACAAAGAAAAAACAGCAAATACATTATCAAATACAAATCTTAGAACCAACTACTAAAGACTACCAGAACCCAACAGAACCCACTAGATTCTCCAATTACATTGAATGAACTACAGGACAAAATACAAACCCTCCAACCCAAAAAGGCATGTGGGGTTGATGGTATCCTCAATGAAATGATAAAATATACAGACCACTAATTCCAATTGGCTATACTTAATCTCTTTAACATCATCCTTAGCTCTGGCATCTTCCCCAATATTTGGAACCAAGGACTGATCACCCCAATCCACAAAAGTGGAGACAAATTTGACTCCAATAACTACCGTGGGATATGCGTCAACAGCAACCTTGGGAAAATCCTCTGCATTATCATTAACAGCAGACTCGTACATTTCCTCAGTAAAATCTAATTTTTATTTATTTTTTTACCAAAGTACCATACAACAGACCATGTTTTCACCCTGCACACCATCAAATCAAATGTTATTGGTCACATACACATATTTAGCAGATGTTATTTCGGGTGTAGTGAAATGCTTGTGTTCCTAGCTCCAACAGTACAGTAGTATCTAACAATTCACAACAATACAGACAAAACTAAAAGTAAAATAATGAAATTAAGAAATATATAAATATTAGATTGAGATATTAGATCGAATTGACAAACAAACAAATCAAAACAAAGGGTAGGTCTTTTCATGCTTTGTTGATTTCAAAAAAAGCTTTTGACTCAATTTGGCATGAGGATCTGCTATACAAATTGATGGAAAGTGGTGTTGGGGGAAAAACATACAACATTATAAAATCCATGTACACAAACAACAAGTGTGCTGTTACATTGGACACAAATACACACACATTTCTTTCCACAGGGCCGTGGGGTGAGACAGGGATGCAGCTTAAGCCCCACCTTATTCAACATATATATCAACGAATTGGCGAGGGCACTAGAACAGTCTGCAGCACCCGGCCTCACCCTACTAGAATCTGAAGTCAAATGTCTACTGTTTGCTGATGATCTGGTGCTTCTGTCCCTAACCAAGGAGGGCCTACAGCAGCACCTAGATCTTCTGCACAGATTGTGTCAGACCTGGGCCCTGACAGTAAATCTCAGTAGGACAAAAATAATGGTGTTCCAAAAAAGGTCCAGTTGCCAGGACAACGTATACAAATTCCATCAAGACACCGTTGCCCTAGAGCACACAAAAAAACTATACATACCTCGGCCTAAACATCAGCGCCACAGGTAACTTCCAAAAAGCTGTGAACGATCTGAGAGACAAGGCAAGAAGGGCCTTCTATGCCATCAAAAGAAACATAAAATTCAACATACCAACTAGGATCTGGCAACAAAAAAAAAAAGAAAATGTATTTATTTAATTTTATTTAACAAGGCAAGTCAGTTAATAACAAATTCTTATTTACAATGACAGCCTACCAAAAGGCAAAAGGCCTCCTGCGGGGACAGGGGGCTGGGATAAAAAAAAAAGAAAGATTATATAAAAATATAGGACAAAACACGACATGACGACAAGAGAGACAACGCAACACTACATAAAGAGAGACCTAAGACATCAACATAGCATGGCAGCAACACAGCATGACAACACAGCATGGTAGCAACACAACATAACAACAACATGGTAGCAGCACAAAACACGGTACAAACATTCTTGGGCACAGACAACAGCACAAAGGGCAAGAAGGTACTGTAGAGACAACAATACACCACGCAAAGCAGCCAGAGATTGAGACTGAGTGTTTGTTGCAGCTCGTTCCAGTCGCTAGCTGCAGCGAACTGAAAAGACGAGCGACCCAGGGATGTGTGTGCTTTGGGGACCTTTAACAGAATGTGACTGGCAGAATGGGGGTTGTATGTGAAGGATGAGGGTTGATGTAGATATCTCAGATAGGGGGGAGTGTGGCCTAAGAGGGTTATAAATAAGCATCAACCAGTGGGTCTTGCGACGGGTATACAGAGATGACCAGTTAACAGAGGAGTATAAAGTCCGGTGATGTGTCCTGCGAAAGTATTCACTAACCAGGCGGTTTCAGAGGAAGGCCCTAAAAATTGTCAAAGACTCCAGCTACCCTAATCATAGACTGTTATCTCTGCTACCACACGGCAAGCGTTACCGGAGCGCCAAGTCTAGGTCCATGAGGCTTTTAAACAGCTTATACCCCCAAGCCATAAGACTCCTGAACATTTAATCAAATGGCTACCCAGACTATTTGCATTGCCCCCCCCTTCTCTTCTACGCTGCTGCTACTCTCTGTTATTATCTATGCATAGTCACAACTATACCTACATGTACAGTGGCTTGCGAAAGTATTAACCCCCTTCACATTTTTACTATTTTGTTGCCTTACAACCTGGAATTAAAATTGATTTTCTAGGGGTTTATAACATTTGATTTACACAACGTGCCTACCACTTTGAAGATGCAAAATATTTTTTGTGGTGAAACAAACAAGAAATAAGACCAAACAAAACAGAAAACTTGAGTGTTCATAACTATTCACCCCCCCAAGTCAATACTTTGTAGAGCCACCTTTTGCAGCAATTACAGCTGCAAGTCTCTTGGGGTATGTCTCTATAAGCTTGGCACATCTAGCCACTGGGATTTTTGCCCATTCTTCAAGGCAAAACTGCTCCAGCTCCTTCAAGTTGGATGGGTTCCGCTGGTGTACAGCAATCTTTAAGTCATACCACAGATTCTCAATTGGATTAAGGTCTGGGCTTTGACTAGGCCATTCCAATACATTTAAATGTTTCCCCTTAAACCACCCAAGTGTTGCTTTAGCAGTATGCTTAGGGTCATTGTCCTGCTGGAAGGTGAACCTCTGTCCCAGTCTCAAATCACTGGATGACTGAAACAGGTTTCCCTTAAGAATTTCGCTGTATTTAGCGCCATCCATCATTCCATCAATTCTGACCAGTTTCCCAGTCCCTGCCGATGAAAAACATCCCCACAGCATTATGCTGCCACCACCATGCTTCACTGTGGGGATGGTGTTCTCGGGTGATGAGAGGTGTTGGGTTTGCTCCAGACGCGTTTTCCTTGATGGCCAAAAAGCAACATTTTAGTCTCTTTTAATCAGAGTACCTTCTTCAATATGTTTGGGGAGTCTCCCACATGGCTTTTGGCGAACACCAAACGTGTTTGCTTAGTTTTTTCTTTAAGCAATGGCTTTTTTCTGGCCACTCTTCCGTAAAGCCCAGCTCTGTGGAGTGTACGGCTTAAAGTGGTCCTTTGGACAGATACTCCAATCTCCGCTGTGGAGCTTTGCAACTCCTTCAGGGTTATCTTTGGTCTCTTTGTGGCCTCTCTGATTAATGCCCTCTTTGCCTGGTCCGTGAGTTTTGGTGGGCGGCCCTCTCTTGGCAGGTTTCTTGTGGTGCCATATTCTTTCAATTTTTTCATCATGGATTTAATGGTGCTCCGGGGGATGTTCAAAGTTTATGATATTTTTTATAACCCAACCGTGATCTGTACTTCTCCACAACTTTGTCCCTCACCTGTTTGGAGAGCTCCTTGGTCTTCATAGTGCCGCTTGCTTGGTGGTGCCTCTTGCTTGGTGGTGTTGCAGACTCTGGGGCCTTTCAGAACAGGTGTATATATACTGAGGTCATGTGACAGATCATGTGACACGTAGATTGCTCACAGGTGGACTTTATTTAACTAATTATGTAATTATGTTATGTACTTATGATAATTATGGAGACTCATATCTCCCTCACTAGCTTTAAGCACCAGCTGTCAGAGCAGCTCACAGATCACTGCACCTGTACATAGCCCATCTGTAAATAGCCCATCCAACTACCTCATCCCCATACTGTTATTTATTTTATTTATTTTGCTCCTTTGCACCCCAGTATCTCTACTCACACACTCATCTGCTGCACATCTATCACTCCAGTGTTTAATTGCTATATTGTAATTATGTCGCCACTATGGCCTATTTATTGCCTTACCTCCCTTATCCTACCTCATTTGCACACACTGTATATAGGCTTTTACAATTGTATTATTGACTGTATGTTTGTTTATTCCATGTGTAACTCTGTGTTGTTGTTTGTGTCGCACTGCTTTGCTTTATCTTGGCCAGGTCACAGTTGTAAATCAGAATACGTTCTCAACTTGCCTACCTGTATTATGACATCAGATAGAACTACCTGGTTAAATAAAGGGGAATACATATGATGCACGCACCAATTTTCCGTTTAAATTTTTTTTTAATTTTTGGAAACAAGTTATTTTTTTGGGGTGTATGCCCATTACATGGAATCCAAATAAAAATCTATTTAAATTACAGATTGTAATGCAACAAAATAGGAAAAATGCCAAGGGGGATGAATACTTTTGCAAGGCACTGTATAAGGAGTATTGGTGGCAAATCTGATGGCCGAATGGTAAATAACATCTAGCCGCTCGGGAGCACCCTTACCTGCCGATCTATAAATTATTTCTCCGTAATCTAGCATGGGTAGGACCTTCATCTGAATCAGGGTTAGTTTGGCAGCTGGCGTGAAGGAGGAGCGATTACGATAAAGGAAACAAAGTCTAGATTTAACTTTAGCCTGCAGCTTTGATATGTGCTGAGAGAAAGACAGTGTACCGTCTAGCCATACTCCCAAGTTCTTGTATGATGTGACTATCTCAAGCTCTAAACCCTCAGAGGTAGTAATCACACCAGTGGGGAGAAGGGCATTCTACTTACCAAACCACATAACCTCTGTTTTGGAGGTGTTCAGAACAAGGTTAAGGGTAGAGAAAGCTTGTTGGACACTAAGAAAGCTTTGTTGTAGAGCGTTTAACACAAAATCTTGGGAGGGGCCAGCTGAGTATAAGACTGTATCATCTGCATATAAATGGACGAGAGAGATTCTTACTGCCTGAGCTATGTTGTTGATGTAAATTGAGAAGAGCATGGGGCCTAGGATTGAGCCTTGGGGTACTCCCTTGGTGACAGGCAGTGGCTGAGACAGCAGATGTTCTGACTTTATACACTGCACTCTTTGAGAGAAGTAGTTAGCAAACCAGGCCAAAGACCCCTCAGAGACACCAATACTCCTTAGCTGGCCCACAAGAATGAAATGTTCTATCGTATCAAAAGTCAATAAAAATAGCAACACAACATTGCTTAGAATCAAGGGCAATGGTGACATCACTGAGGACCTTTAAGGTTGCAGTGACACATCCATAACCTGAGTGGAAACCAGATTGCATACCAGAGAGAATACTATAGACATCAAGAAAGCCAGTCAGTTAATTACTGACAAGTTTTCCCAACACTTTTGATAAACAGGGCAAAATAGAAATAGGTCTATAACAGTTAGGATCAGCTTGATCTCCCCCTTTAAATAAAGGACGAACCGTGGCTGCCTTCCAAGCAATGGGAACTTCCCCAGAAAGGAGAGACGGGTTAAAAAGGTCAGAGATAGGCTTGGCGATGATAGGGGCAGCAACCTTAAAGAAGAACGGGTCTAAACCATCTGACCCAGATTTTTTGGGGGGGTCAAATTTCAGGAGCTCCTTAAGAACCTCGGACTCAGTGACTGCCTGCAGGGACAAACTTTGTAGCGGGGCAGGGGAAAAAGAGGGAGAAGCATCGGGGCTAGTCATATTAGAAAGGGTGGGAGATGAGGAAATGTTGGACGGGCAAGGAGGCATGCCTGAGTCATATAGGAATCCTGACTTAATGACTTAATGAAGTGATGATTAAAGAGCTCAGCCATGTGCTTCTTGTCAGTAATGACCACATCATCAAATCAAATCAGATTGTAGTAGTCACTATGGTGATTTTTCAGCATATTGTTAAATATTAATGTAATAAAACAGAATCGTTAAAAGCTTTAAAGGAACCTGGAACCACACCTGTATAGCATAAGAAAAGCCAATATACAAAACAAATAGACACACATTGTAATCCAGATGCATGCCTGGATAAGAAGTGTCAGAATCAACATAATGAATGTACTTATGACTATAGCCTGGTGGGTGCTGATATAATCTATATAATGAATGTACTTGTGACTGCAGCCTGGTAGAGGCCCCTATTCTTTTTTAACCAAACTGTCACAGTTGCACCACCAATATAATCGGTTCAGTGATTTGTAGAGTGTTAAATGACTTGTAGAGGCGGGGAAAAGCCCGCCTCAAAGAAAGAACTTAGGGTGGGAAACAATAGTGGCGCGAAGCCAAAAAGAGTTGATCATTAACATGAAGAGGACTAACTACAGTATGTGATGTAAGGATGAAAACTGTATAAAAGGAGAGTGACGAGGCTGGGAAGACAGTTGATCCATGGACCAGCTCAGCTTGTTACTTTGTAATAAAGTCTATTTGAATTCACAAGTTCAGGTATCTGAGAAATATGATTGGACCAATATTTCTACGACATCACATGCGCCAAATTCAACAGGTGTAGACCTTACAGTGAAATGCTTTCTGACAAGCCCTTAACCAACAGGTGTAGACCTTACAGTGAAATGCTTACTGACGAGCCCTTAACCAACAGGTGTAGACCTTACAGTGAAATGCTTTCTGACAAGCCCTTAACCAACAGGTGTAGACCTTACAGTGAAATGCTTTCTGACAAGCCC
>QNTS01009241.1:23538-28506 GCA_003317085.1 Hucho hucho | reverse complement strand
GGGCTGTACTACATAGAGATGACTGGTATCTACCTCCCTATTACCTGGACCCATAGGGCTGTACTACATAGAGATGACTGGTATCTACCTCCCTATTAC
Organism: Hucho hucho; assembly: GCA_003317085.1. Taxonomy (NCBI): domain Eukaryota; kingdom Metazoa; phylum Chordata; class Actinopteri; order Salmoniformes; family Salmonidae; genus Hucho; species Hucho hucho. The sequence goes on along the minus strand of QNTS01009241.1, from coordinate 28,407 downwards.
CTGGACCCATAGGGCTGTACTACATAGAGATGACTGGTATCTACCTCCCTATTACCTGGACCCATAGGGCTGTACTACATAGAGATGACTGGTATCTACCTCCCTATTACCTGGACCCATAGGGCTGTACTACATAGAGATGACTGGTATCTACCTCCCTATTACCTGGACCCATAGGGCTGTACTACATAGAGATGACTGGTATCTACCTCCCTATTACCTGGACCCATAGGGCTGTACTACATAGAGATGACTGGTATCTACCTCCCTATTACCTGGACCCATAGGGCTGTACTACATAGTGATGACTGGTATCTACCTCCCTATTACCTGGACCCATAGGGCTGTACTACATAGAGATGACTGGTATCTACCATCCTATTACCTGGACCCATAGGGCCAAAGAGCAGAAAAACAAAAACAAATATGGGGATGAGGTAGGTAGTTGGTTGGATGGGCTATTTACAGATGGGCTGTGTACAGCTGCAGCGATCGGTAAGCTGCTCTGACAGCTGACGTTTAAGTTAGTGAGGGAGATGTAAGTCTCCAACTTCAGTGATTTTTGCAATTCGTTCCAGTCATTGGCAGCAAAGAACTGGAAGGAAAGGCGGCCAAAGGAGGTGTTTGCTTTGGGGATGACCCGTGAAATATACCTGCTGGAGCGCGTGCTACGGGTGGGTATTGCTATGGTGACCAGTGACCTGACATAAGGCGGAGCTATACCTAGCAAAGACTTATAGATTACCTGGAGCCAGTGGGTTTGGCGATGAATATGTAGCGAGGACCAGCCAGCGAGAGCATACAGGTCGCAGTGGTGGGTAGTATATGGGGCTTTGATGACAAAACGGATGGCACTGTGATAGACTGCATCCAATTTGCTGAGTAGAGTGTTGGAGGCTAATTTGTAAATGACATCGCCGAAGTCAAGGATTGGGAGGATAGTCAGTTTTACGAGGGTAAGTTTAGCAGCATGAGCGAAGGAGGCTTTGTTGCGAAATAGGAAGCCGATTCTAGATTTAACTTTGGATTGGAGATGTTTGATGTGAGTCTGGAAGGAGAGTTTACAGTCTAACCAGACACCTAGGTATTTGTAGTTGTCCACCTATTCTAAGTCAGAACCGTCCAGAGTAGTGATGCTAGTCGGGCGGGCGGGTGCAGGCAGCGATCGGTTGAAGAGCATGCATTTAGTTTTTTTCTAGCATTTAAGAGTAGTTGGAGGCCACGGAAGGATGGCGTTGAAGCTCGTTGAAGCTCGTTTGGAGGTTTTTTAACACAGTGTCCAAAGAAGGGCCAGATGCATACAGAATGGTGTCGTCTACGTATCAGGGAATCAGGGAATCATCATAGAGACGACTGGTAGAGTGAATCAGAAAATATGCTGCTGCTTCACACACACTTCACACAAAAATGTGCGTGTTGGAAAGAAACTGCAGATAAAACGATAAGGGAAGCTATTTGGTCAACGACCGGATGGGGGATATTACTATTTTTATGGTCTGGGGAAATGATTCTTTCTTGATTTGAAATTCAGTGTTCTTTTTTTTCACACATAGCGTGTATGTTGGAAGTGGGTGGTTTGTCTTGCTGTCGGGCATAAAAAAGGAACATGGTGGGGATGAAGAAAAAAAACAGAAAGAAGATATCAAAGTATGTGGTGGTGGCTAATCACGTCCGGTCTGTTTTTACTCTTAAAAGACACTCTGTTCTGAGCTGCTGAATTATTAACTCAATCTAAGAGAGCCTAGCGCCCTGATAAAAGGTAACGTATTCACAGTTGTGGAGTAATGGCCTACAGAGCTTGTTATTACTCAGCATGAGGTCAAGGCAGACCGAGGAGAGGGGCTAGAAGAGGAGGAAGGACACCCCCAGCTCTTTAAATGCTATCTCTCCTACCTTCAACAAAATATTACAATAGGAAAAGTCTAATAATGTTTCAGTAGGGTGTTGTACAACAGTCCACAGAGAGAGAACAAAATATGTTTTTCCTTTTTCTCCAGGCGATGATTATGATGACAGTGCTGTGGATATTGGAAAGGCCTCAGAGATAATCCAGTGGAAATGAGAAAAGGACAAGAAGGACAGCTGAAATTGAAATGGCCTCCCTCGACAACATTCTTGATTATTATGTAGGATCTTTGTTTCGTCTGCTCATGGCAGCTGGGTTGGAACAAACTTCAATCAAAATGGGAGGTCACAATTGAGAATGTGTATTAGTGCCGTTTGAAGAGAAGCAGCGGTTTCTTTAGACCAGGCATCTCCCTCCCATATCGTATCATTACACTGTGAGCCTGGTTCTGTTGACCAACACAGATGTTAACTTTGGAGAAAGCAGTTTGACTCTGTTGCTTTATTTGGCTCATAATGCTATCGGAGTTGTCAAGAACTCAAGTACCAAACAACATCTTAACTTTGCTCCCTGCAGATTAGCCACGTCCCGACCACAATGATGGCTACATTTGCTAATAGCAGTTAAACATTTTAAGGTAAATGACACTAGGGGGTCGATTTGTGGTTACTGTATAAAGTTATCTTTTAATACCCCACATTGTGTAATGTAAGAAAGGTTTAAACAATATTGACCGAAGGCAAGGCAAACTATTTCTGTGTGTGTGGTTGAGAGGAGCTAAACCCCTTTCACCTCACATGGAAAGAATGGGGCAGTATTACCTCACATCACGTCCTTGGTTGCAGTCCCAACAGATCTAATGGAGCTGGGCTGAAAATGTTCCATGACAAGATCGCTGATACCAAGAGACTGCAGCTCTGACAGAGAACAGGTAGTTTGTGGCACATTCCTCTCTCTCTCTCTCTCTCTCTCTCTCTCTCTCTGTCTGTCTGTCTGTCTGTCTGTCTGTCTGTCTGTCTGTCTGTCTGTCTGTCTGTCTGTCTGTCTGTCTGTCTGTCTGTCTCTCTTTGTCTGTCTGTCTGTCTGTCTCTCTTTGTCTGTCTGTCTCTCTTTGTCTGTCTCTCTCTCTCTCTCCATCTCTCTCTCTCTCTCTCTGTCTGTCTGTCTGTCTCTCTCTCTCTCTCTCTCTCTCTCTCTCTCTCTCTCTCTCTCTCTCTCTCTCTCTCTTCAATTCAATTTGCTTTATTGGCATGACGTAACAATGTACACATTACTTTTGATATTTACAATATGAAAATAATAACAGTCAAAATTGTCAACGGGACAACAGTAACAACAATAACCAAGGGTCAAAATAACCATACATTAAACAATAACAATGAGGATACAGTAGAGGACATGTGCAGGTTGATTGGTCTGTCACTGTCCCTCTTCTTATGGCAGGCAGCAATGTAGTGCGCTGCCAACCCACAGCTTTCTGCTTCCTCCCCCAACAGGATGGGTAGCCAATCCTCATCAGAGGTCTTTGAAGCCTTGAATAAGGGTTTCAAATTTGGGGAAATGACACTCTCTAATTGTTTTATATTTTTGACATTTTGTCAGGAAATGCAGCTCTGTCTCAGGTTCTGCTGTTGTGCAGTGGTTGCACAGCCTTTCCTCTACAGGGAGCCAGGTTTTCCTGTGTCTACCCTTCTCAATGTCAAGGCTGTGCTCACTGAGCCTGTACTTTGTCAAGGTTTTTCTAAGGTTTTGATCAGTAACCATGGTCAAATAGTTTGTCATGGTGTACTGTCGATTTAGGGCCAGATAGCACTGCATTTTGCTTTGTGCTTGTGCTTGTGTTTCCCAATGAGCAATGTAGTTTTGATTGTGATGTAATTTGTTTTATTCTGATTGATTGGATGTTCTGGTCCTGAGGCTTCAGTGTGTTAGTAGAACAGGTTTTGTGAACTCAGCCCCAGGACCAGCTGGATGAAGGGACTCTTTTCTTTGCTCAGCTCTTGGCATTGCAGGGCTTGGTAATGATATGAGAGGGGGTCACTGTATTTTAGATGTTTCCAAAATTTAATTGCTCTTTTTTGAGTTTTTATTATTAGTGGATATTGGCCTAATTCTGCCCTGCATGCATTGTTTGTAGTTTTCCTCTGGACATGTAGGAGAATCTTACAGAACTCAGTATGCAGGGTTTCAATGGGGTGTTTGTCCCATTTGGTGAAATCTTGTTTTGCAAGTGGACCCCACACCTCGCTGCCATGAAGTGCAATTGGTTCAATGACACATTCAATAAGTTTTAGCCAAATTTTAATAGGTATTTCAATTTGAATTTGTTTTTTAATTGTGTAGAATGCCCTGCGTGCTTTCTCTCTGTTCATTCACTGCCTCATTAAGGTGTCCAGTTGAGCTTATTTTTAAACCTAAGTAGTTGTAGTGTGTGCAGTACTCTATATATTTTGTACCAATTGAGAACTTTGGTCTAATTCCCTGAGATCTGGATCTTCTCTGAAAAATCATTATTTTAGTCTTTTTGCGGTTTACTGCCAGGGCCCAGGTCTGGCAGTACTGCTCTAGCAGGTCCAGGCTCTGCTGTAGACCATGTGCTGTGGGTGACAGCAGGCACAGGTCATCTGCGAAGAGTAGGCATTTAACTTCTGAATTGTGGAGACTAACACCAGGGGCAGAGGATTCTTCTAGAATAGTGGCCAATTCGTTGATGTAAATATTGAAGAGTGCAGGGCTCAGATTGCAACCCTGGCGAAGGCCCCGCCCCGGGTAAAGAATTCTGTTATTTTCTTGCCAATTTTAATGGTGCACGTATTGCCAGTATACATTGATTTAATTATATCATATGTTTTACCCCCTACACCACTTTCAATAACTTTGTAGAACAGTCCTGTATGCCAAATAGAATCAAATGCTTTTTGGAAGTCGATAAAGCAAGCATATATTTTGGTATTATTTTGGTGGACATGTTTATCTATCAGGGTGTGTAGGGTGTAAATATGGTCGTGCAATGTTTTGGTATA
>QNTS01009241.1:6038-18538 GCA_003317085.1 Hucho hucho | reverse complement strand
TCTTCCCCAGCGCTCAGGGCAACTGGGCCACACTCAGCCCCAGTATGGGACCACACTGGAAATGTGCACATATCTCCATCTAAAGTCTGGAAGGAAAAACTTTATGGCTCAAAGTGCTCTTCAGAAGTGGGCCCAGTGTTCTGAGCTGTCTGGGAGAGTTTGGCTCGGCTCTGGCCCACAGCTACTTGAACTTTCTACTGATGTAAAACAGTGATGGGACGTGACAAATACAAACATTCACCATCTCTAGTTGTGTAGGCTTACTCGTATGTGCTCCCAAATTGTGCACACTGAGGCTACACACAGATACTGAAACACATAGACCTTCAGTCTGTGTTCTCTCTAAGTAGGCCAGAGTTGTCTGGCTCAGTAGGCAGAGAGGGAATAAGAAGGTCTAGGATCAGTAGATCAGTCTCTCTCTCTCTCTCTCTCTCTCTCTCTCTCACTTTGTAGGGGTGTGTGGCGTCAGGCGGGTTCTATGTACAGTGGACGAGGAAGGGGGCTTGTTTCAAACTTTCTAGGTCCGTTAAAATGAAGTAAAGTTTGTGCTTTTAGTTATGTAACTATTGGGCCAAAAAAGGTATCTCTCTCTCTCGCTCTTTTTTCTCTCTCTTTTTCTCTCTTTGTTTTTATCGAGGACAGAGCGGTCGGGCCACGTTAGGTGTGTTTATCCTCCGACACACTCTCCTAGGTGTTTACGCCCTTGCCTACGCCCTTTGGGAGTCGTAGAGAGTAAATGGCCAGTATCGATCACCGTGGAAGAAAACACCAATGTTTCTCTTCATGTCAACCGCATCACTGAAATCCCCCAATGGGGTCCATTTCCCTCCACAAAGTGGGATGCGAGACGACTGAGACCGATGCTGCCAACTTTGTGGAGAGGAAACTTGGTAACAATCTGTTTTTCTGTTGTTTTTCCTCTCTCCTGCCTTCCCCTCTTTTTGTTCTTCAACCTCCACAGAGAGTGTTTATGTCATCAGTAATTACCTTCAGACAAACGGAGGGACCTGACGGCTGCTGCATTTCTAATTAACCTCTCAGTTCACACTCGGCCAAAATCAATGTGGCGCTTTGTTGCATCATTAATGGGCAACAACGGCCCGCAAAGCCGCGCCACGGCGACGGCCTGTTTGATTGACACTCCGGGGACCGATCTTTGTGTTTGCTATAGTTTTCTTCTCCCTCTGTGGTCTGGGTTCCAGCTGTGGATTTGAATGGAAAGAATACGTAAATAATGAAAATGCCTTAATTTCTATGCAGATTTGTTTGCTATGTTATGTAGATTGCATGATGTGTCTTCATAAGATAAAGTGGCTGGTAAAAGGCATTTTTTGCATATGACCTTTTAATTTGCATTCCAGACTCACAAAAGCACCTGATGAATGAATATTTCTCATACAAACGTACATGGTAGGCCAGGACATCACTGAGTTGGGTGATCCCTTAACAACCGCAGTGAGCTTTAGTCCAGAGTCTTGTTGGAATCTGACCTGACAGACAAGGGTCCCTGGTGGAGTTTTATTACCTTAGATGAGCTACGGTATAGCAGAATGGTGAATGAGCTTCACTCTGGGTTGCATTCCAACCCCTCCTCTGTCTCTGTGTGTGTGTGTGTGTGTGTGTGCTCCCGAGCACATCATACTTTCCTTTACAATCTCAGGGTTTATGCATGAAAGGCGTCCCAACGGGGTTGGTAACACTGAAACATGATCGTGGCTCTCCAACACTCCCAGTTAAAGTAGAGCCCTGCGTTGGGAACATAGTCGGCTGCCAGATTCGATTGGGTGGGAGTGCCTTCGAAGTGGGCCGTGATTGGTTCTGGCGCTCTTGTTGTGACAATGCAGGTTGTCAGAGGCAGTTGGCCACGCTAGAGAACCTCTGAGTCACTCCTGGTTCACTAACTCTCTGCAGATCCGACATGCTCCTTGGCCTCATATCTCTCTCTCTCTGTGTGTGTGTGTGTGTGTGTGTGTGTGTGTGCGTGTGTGTGTGTGTGTGCGTGCGTGTGTGTGTGCGTGTGTGTGTGTGTGTGTGTGTGTAATGGTCCTTCCTACGGCTTCCTCTGTCTGCGATTCAATTTAATACAAATATTTAAATTGACATTTCCCTTCCGATTCTCCCAGACAGTGTTACAGTTCATTACAACAGAATTGAATGAGAATATTCTATAAGTCACCTCATACAGCACAGTAATAATGTAGTCACTGACACTGCATCCAGTCCCTGACTGAAGACACATTGACAGAGACCATTGCTTCAGCTCCCGAGTACATTACATTTGCTCTCATGAAGGTACTGTGCATGCCTCGTAAATAAATATTCCACAGGGGACGGTGATGTGCGATTCGACGGCAGCGTTTTTAATCTCTCGCCCATCAGCCTCCATTACAGGCAGGCTCACATGCCAAGCTTCGCCCGGGCCTCTGGTTGGGTTAGTGCAATTACCTTGGCCCAGCGAGCCCTGTAATAAGAGCACTCGCTGTATCAGTGACAGGCATCAGGAGCGGCCCAGCGTCAGCCATTAGCTGGTCCCCAGCCTCCAGGTGAAGTCAGCCATTAATATCAATGAGGCCTGGCTTCCTGTATCCTGCTGCACAAGCGCACAACACTGAACCCATTCATTACCCTGGTGACACCTTCACTCCATAGTCCAGCATGGAGCCCTAGGGCGACCCGTGAGGAACCAGGCTCAGGCTGCATCATTAGAGCCATAATGGCAGCCCAGGTCAGAGTTGGCTTAGCACACACTACTGTTTGGTTGTTTTACTTCTCGTATGGAGTATGTGCACGTGTGTTTATCATGTTGTAATTGCATTGGATTCTAATGTAGTTGTCTCCTATAATTTTAACAAGGTGATTAGTGTTGCATACGTGCGTATGTGGTTGTGAATGTGTGTGGGGGGTAGTGGGATGCACAAGCATGTGTGTGTCTGTGTGTACATTTTAGCCTGCGTTTGTATTGACGTGTTTGTTTGTTGCATGTGTGTGTTTGTGTGTGCCTGTTAGCAGTGCAGGAACCCAAGCGGGAGGGCAGGCAAGGCTTGTAAATCCTGTGGTAATCAGTGGTGGGGATGAGCTGTGTAGCCGTGTGTGTAGCTGTAACAGTGTTCATCAGAGGATGGTCTGGGCTGTGCTGCTCCACTCTGAGCCTGTATAGATTTTAGCAGCTCGATATCCCTAAATGGCTTCATCACGGGACATCTGTGATTACTGAGCCCAGAACCAACCTCTTAATGAAAGGTCAATTAAGAAGCAAACTATTGATCCATCCCCTCCTCCTCCTCCTCCCCCTCTTCTTCATCTTCTCTCAGGCAGAGAAATGTATCAAGTCTGAGCTCTTCCCTGGCTATGCCATCACTCTCCCTCCATCCCTGCATTCAATTTTGCCCAGACTGTCAGTTAGTCAAGTTTTTCATCCTTGCTTACAGAGAGGAGCGGGGGCTAAAGCACAGCTGGGCCTATGGTAAGCCATGTCAGAACTAAAGCCAGACGCATGCTGTGTTGACAACACTACCACTCCACCAGGTGGTCCAACCACTGCTGCTCAGCCTCGGCACATTTTGAGTAGTGCTGCACTTTTCCAACTTCTGACCGCATGTAGCGTCTCAAAGCAGGATTGCTGATTTCGGATCAGTTTGGCCTTTTAGCTCACAATAAATTACATGGAAGGGGGGAGGGGATCTGATTCTGATACTAGATCAGCACTCCTACTCTGAAACGCTTGATACAGTACATAAAGCCCCAGATCTGGAAAAACACAGTGGCCCCTAGGCTAAGAGACAAGAGTATTTCATGGTTAGGTCACATGGCTTTATGGATTCCCATGCAGACCAGACTTGGCTGCAGACCATTTAGTGACATCACGGCTGTTCAGATGACCTCCAGTGGCATTCCACCCACACCACACTACCACAACAGTCATTAGACCTGGGGCTTGTGGTTAGCTTAGCATCTGTGACACGCCAATCAATAATGCCATTTCTGTTCGTTAGGCAATCTCAGGGAATCAACCATATAGCCTATATGTGAGCTACGGTGTCTTACTTATCGTGTCTCACTTTGTGGTGAATGTTGATTGTTTTACCCCACTCTCACACAGTTAGTTCTCTCTTTAAGTAAACCACACATTCTTCTTTCGTGGTATCTTTATCCCTAAGGCATTACATGTAAAGTCAGAATGTTTTCAAGTTTTCGAGATTCAACAGTCCATGTCTCGGGTGGCTGGAGTCTTTGGCAATTTTGAGAAGCCTGTGTTGAAGCCTGTGAGAATGGCTCACAACTGTAGCTCTCCCTCTTCCTCTCTCTCTCTCTGTATAAGACGGGCTACACCTTCATTGTGGGATGGAAGCTATTTTGTTATCAGGGAAACTGGGTGATTGCCACAGAGTTATTGTCTGGTCTCAGTATAAACGTCTAAATATGCCTGTCCTGAAGCATATAGCCAATACCACATTTCTACATTTCTCTGTGTATTCTGATGATGTGTATACCAGAGATAAAGATTGGCTTTTTGTGTCAAACACAAAAATAAAAGAGGCTTTTCATCATAACATTCAGCTAACCGGTGAAGTTATTCTCTTGAGCAAGCCACTGGGAAGGGGATACCGAGTCAGTTGCACAACTGAATGCATTCAACAGAAATGGGTCTTCCGCATTTAACCCAATCCTTCTGAATCAGAGAGGTGCGGAGGGCTGCCTTAATCATCGTCCTCAGCGCAGTTGTTGTTGGGGGCCTAGCTCAAGGGCAGAACAGCAGATTTTTCCACCTTTCCCGGCTCAGGGATTTGAACCAGCAACCTTTTTAGTTACCGGCCCAATGCTGTTAACCGCTAGGCTACCTGCCACAACCTATTCATGGTGTGAATTGGCTGCTCCCATCCCAACAAGTGGTAAAACTGTTTCATACTCTCTTATGTCTCCCCCTTCCTCTCTACTGACATGTACAGTTGAAGTCAGAAGTTTGCGTACACCTTAGCCAAATACATTTAAACTCAGTTTTTCACAATTCCTGACATTTAATCCTAGTATAAAATTCCCTGTCTTAGGTCAGTTAGGATCACCACTTAATTTTAAGATTTTGAAATGCCAGAATAATAGTAGAGAGAATTATTTATTTCAGCTTTTATTTCTTTCATCACATTCCTAGTGGGTCAGAAGTTTACATACACTCAATTAGTATTTGGTAGCATTGCCTTTAAATTGTTTAACTTGGGTCAAACGTTTTGGGTAGCCTTCCACAAGCTTTCCACAATAAGTTGGGTGAATTTTGGCCCATTCCTCGTGACAGAGCTGGTGTAACTGAGTCAGGTTTGTAGGCCTCCTTGCTCGGCACACGCTTTTTCAGTTCTGCCCACAAATTTTCTATAGGATTGAGGTCAGGGCTTTGTGATGGCCACTCCAATACCTTGACTTTGTTGTCCTTAAGCCATTTTGCCACAACTTTGGAAGTATGCTTGGGGTCATTGTCCATTTGGAAGACCCATTTGCGACCAAGCTTTAACTTCCTGACTGATGTCTTGAGATGTTGCTTCAATATATCCACATAATTTTCCTACCTCATGATGCCATCTATTTTGTGAAGTGCACCAGTCCCTCCTGCAGCAAAGCACCCCCACAACATGATGCTGCCACCCCCGTGCTTCACGGTTGGGATGGTGTTCTTCGGCTTGCAAGCCTCCCCCTTTTTCCTCCAAACATAACGATGGTCATTATGGCCAAACAGTTCTATTTTTGTTTCATCAGACCAGAGGACATTTNAGGACATTTCTCCAAAAAGTACAATCTTTGTCCCCATGTGCAGTTGCAAACCGTAGTCTGGCTTTTTTATGGCGGTTTTGGAGCAGTGGCTTCTTCCTTGCTGAACGGTTATGTCGATATAGGACTCATTTTACTGTGGATATAGATACTTTTGTACCTGTTTCCTCCAGCATCTTCACAAGGTCCTTTGCTGTTGTTCTGGGATTGATTTGCACTTTTTGCCCCAAAGTACGTTCATCTCTAGGAGACAGAATGTGTCTCCTTCCTGAGCGGTATGACGGCTGCGTGGTCCCATGGTGTTTATACTTGCATACTATTGTTTGTACAGATGAACGTGGTACCTTCAGGCGTTTGGAAATTGCTCCCAAGGATGAACCAGACTTGTGGAGGTCTACAATTAATTTTCTGAGGTCTTGGCTGATTTATTTTGATTTTCCCATGATGTCAAGCAAAGAGGCACTGAGTTTGAAGGTAGGCCTTGAAATACATCCACAGGTACACCTCCAATTGACTCAAATGATGTCAATTAGCCTATCAGAAGCTTCTAAAGCCATGACATCATTTTGTGGAATTTGTCAAGCTGTTTAAAGGCACAGTCAACTTGAATGTAAACTTCTGACCCACTGGAATTGTGAAACAGTGAATTATAAGTGAAATTATCTGTTGTTGGAAAAATTACTTGTGTCATGCACAAAGTAGATGTCCTAACCGACTTGCCAAAACTATAGTTTGTTAATAAGACATTTGTGGAGTGGTTGAAAAATGAGTTTTAATGACTCCAACCTGAGTGTATGTAAACTTCCGACTTCAACTGTATGGTGGAACTGATAGATGCACACACAAACTCACTACATGTTAATCTTTTTAAATGTATGTAAATTGTAATGTCTTTTGTCTTTTTCGTTACATGTCAGACCCCAGTAAGACTAGCTGTCCCCATTGGCGTTGACTAATAGGGGATCCTAATAAATCAAAATCTTGAACTACCCATACAATACCTGCTTCCTCTCCCTTCCCTGTCCATCTGTCTCCCCCATCTCCCCCGCCTCTCCCCTAGCATCAGATGAGATGAACGCCTTGTGCATGACATGCATTGTGTGAGGTGGCAGCTCTTTGATAGGCCTGTCTGCTGTCTGCCGATCTCCTTCAGAGCAGCTAGCCAACGGTTTTACACATACCGATCCTCACACAGCCCCTTTGATCTGTTGAAGCTCCCAATGAATACAGAAATACAGACAGATAGATTTGTGGATAATACATTGCTTCTCTTTTCTTAACCCTGTTCAGAATGGTGAGAGAGGCAGAGAGAGAGGCAGAGAGAGAGGCAGAGAGAGAGGCAGAGAGAGACGCAGAGAGAGGAGAAAGGGGTTTCTCAACTGAGGTTGGCCTGTGATTTATTTGACATTCTTGTTGTAGTTGATGCCAAAGTCACACCAAATAGCATGTCCTCCTGGGCAAAGAGCTTGGAGATGAGGGCTCACTACCAGTGGTAGTTTCACTCTCTGCTCCTCATGTCCATTTCACATGTATAGGGGTTACCAAGACATCAACAGCTTTACCCATAAACACCTGTTTGTATTCATGCCACTCCAGTAGAGCCCAATCATACGTCTGACGTGCTACTTTTGATACTGTGGCCAGGTAATAATGTATTGTCAATTGCCTTGTCGCCGGTGTGCACTGAGGCACAGTGGAAGGTAGCAGGCGTATGCAGACGAACAGCGGGCCATTCTATTCCAACAGCCCAGCCGGCTTTATGACGGACACATTCCATTTCCTGCTCCAGCAGCACTATCAGCACGGAGCCTGTCTTGTTCCACCACCTAAAGTGGGGCCTCCCTGCCGGGAGACAAATGCATCGGAGAGGCCAATTTTTATGGCAATTTCTGCTAGCGAAGTCGGTCAGCACGGTGTAACCAGCAGGCATGACAGAACAGTCACCTGTGGGAGTACGGTTAACAGAAGAGAAAGAGAGGAAGAGAGGGAGAGGGATAGATTGTGTGTTTGAGAGTGAATGTGAGAGAAACTGTGTTTATGTGTTGTGTGTACGTACGTGCCTCAGTTGTAGAAACATCTCAAGGATGATCAATGAAAACAGGATGCACCTGAGTTCAATTTCGAGTCTCATAGCAACGGGTCTAAATACTTATGTAAATAAGGTATTTCAGTTTTCTTTATTTTTATACATTATACATTTATGCAAAACCTGTTTTCGCTTTGTCATTATGTGGTATTGTGTGTCGATTGATGATAAAAAAAAAATCCAATCCATTTTAGAATAAGACTGTAACATAACAAAATGTGGTAAAAGTTAAGGGGTCTGAATCATTTCTGAATGCACTGTATATACATATTTATTTATTTTGTTATTTTGGCATTAATATGTGTCACATATCAGTTTGCAAACAATGTAAAACAAGTATAATTGAGTTATTAAGACGCATACAAACATGGTCTCTTTTTTTCTTTCTTGAGTAAGGCAGCTCCAAAATGCAGGTGAAAGTATGATGTCTTAGCTAGGAAGCTAGCAGTTATCATCATGAATCAAGTTGACAATCTACTGGCAAATCCTTTTCAAACCTTATGAAGAGAAATTATAGATAAAACGTATCGGTGCTCATCGGCCATTGGACATAAACATTTCACAACAAGTTGGAAATTCGCAAATTCAATAATGAGTGGTTTGGAAGGATTCAGTGCCTAACTGCAAGCATTGCAAAGCAAGTAAAGTGGATGTGTGGTCCAAGTCTGGGTTTAAACTTAGAAGGATAAACATTCAACATTGGCCATGCTGTCAATCCAGCCTAGACTTCTGACGCGTTCAAAACAACTAAAAAGTGAGTTCAAGACAACTGGGAACAAATGACTGCCTCGCCTGGTTCACCAACTACTTTGCAGACAGAGTTCAGTGTGTCAAATCGGAGGGCCTGCTGTCTGGACCTCTGGCAGTCTCTATGGGGGTATCACAGGGCTCAATTCTCGGGCTGACTCTTTTCTCTGTATACATCAATGATGTCACTCTTGCTGCGGGTGATTCCCTGATCCACCTCTACGTGGACGACACCATTCTGGCCCTTCTTTGGACACTGTGTTAACTAACCTCCAAACGAGCTTCAATGCCATACAGCACTCTTTCCGTGGCCTCCAACTGCTCCTAAACGCTAGTAAAACCAAATGCATGCTTTTCAACTGTTCGTTGCCCGCACCCGCGCGCCCGACTAGCATCACTACCATGGACGGTTCTGACCTAGAATATGTGGACAACTACAAATATGTAGGTGTCTAGCTAGACAGTAAACTCTCCTTCCAGACTCACATTAAACATCTCCAATCCAAAATCAAATCTATAATCGGCTTTCTATTTCGCAACAAAGCCTCCTTCACTCATGCTGCCAAACTTGCACTAGTAAAACTGACTATCCTACCGATCCTCGACTTCAGCGATGTCATCTACAAAATAGCTTCCAATACTCTACTCAGCAAACTGGATGCAGTCTATCACAGTGCCATCCGTTTCGTTACCAAAGCCCCTTATACCACCCAGCACTGCGACCTGTATGCTCTAGTCGGCTGGCCCTCGCTACATATCCGTCGCCAGATCCACTGGCTCCAGGTCATCTATAAGTCTATGCTAGGTAAAGCTCCGCCTTATCTCAGCTCACTGCTCACGATAACAACACCCACCCGTAGCACGCGCACCAGCAGGTATATCTCACTGGTCATCCCGAAAGCCACACCTCCTTTGGCCGCCTTTCCTTCCTGTTCTCTGCTGCCAGTGATTGGAACGAATTGCAAAAATCGCTGAAGCTGGAGACTTATATCTCCCTCACTAACTTTAAATACCAGTTATCTGAGCAGCTACAGTGAGGGAAAAAAGTATTTGATCCCCTGCTGATTTTGTACGTTTGCCCACTGACAAAGAAATGATCAGTCTATCATTTTAATGGTGATTACTCCCTTTAAGAGTGTGCTCCTAATCTCAGCTCGTTACCTGTATAAAAGACACCTGGGAGCCAGAAATCTTTCTGATTGAGAGGGGGTTAAATACTTATTTCCCTCATTAAAATGCAAATCAATTTATAACATTTTTCACATGCGTTTTTCTGGATTTTTTTGTTGTTATTCTGTTTCTCACTGTTCAAATACACTTACCATTAAAATTATAGACTGATCATTTCTTTGTCAGTGGGCAAACGTACAAAATCAGCAGGGGATCAAATACTTTTTTCCCTCACTGTAACCGATCGCTGCAGCTGTACATAATCCATCTGTAAATAGCCCACCCAATCTAACTACCTCATCCCCATACTGTTTTTATTTACCTTTCTGCTCTTTTGCACACCAGTATCTCTACTCATCATCTGCTAAATTGTAATTTACTTCGCTACTATAGCCTATTTATTGCCTACCTCATCCATTTGCTCACACTGTATATAGACTTTCTTTTTTTTCTTCTATTGTGTTATTGACTGTACGCTTGTTTATCCCATGTGTAACTCTGCGTTGTTGTTTGTGTCGCACTGCTTTGCTTTATCTTGGCCAGGTCGCAGTTGTAAATGAGAACTTGTTCTCAACTGGCCTACCTGGTTAAATAAAGGTAAAATAAAAAATATCAGCTATGTTTTTTAAAAAGTCAGTAAATGAGGCTGAATGAACCGTTTCACTGCTAGACAAGGCTCTGCTGATAGCCAGGTGTAGCAGTGGTAAGGTGTTGGGACTGCTGTTGGGACTCTGGTGTTGGGACAGCTTTATATAGGCCCTAACGGTTTGTGGGCACCGTTTGTCACCGTTATAGTGCAATTCATGTATTGTTTAGTGTTGTGTAGTGGCTTTGCTGGCATGAATCAAAACACATTTTGGGGGGTTTGCCCAACCAAGATTTACATGTTAAAATTGTCACCAGTATCAACCCACATAAAGTGTTGATGTCATGTTGTTGACAGTGGGCTCTTTAGACAGCTAAATGAGTGTGCCTGGTGGAACTGCTGTGGTTTCAGATGTCCGCAGCCCTCTAATTACAGGCTAATTAAGATAAACAGCTGTCTGCTAACACCCCTCTCTTTATAACACAAAGACATATAAACACACACAGACACAAAGAGCAGTCATTATACTGCACAGTGTGTGTGTGCTCTTGCTGCCCTGGGGTGTGTGGGGCGACATCCAGTGCACCATACACATTGACAGCAGACTGAATGGTGTTGTTGAGAACAGAAGCTGTTCAGGCTGCGTGAGGAGCAGGGTGCTTGGCACGTGGCACTGACATCTTTATGGTAGCCTTCTCACGTCTCACTGACAAGCCTTGCAAATGATCTATGCACCAATGTGTTGACCCACCTTTCTTCTGCTGTGCGTGTATGAATGCATGCGTTTGTGCACACGTGTGTGAATGAGAGAGAGAGAGATTGTATTTTGTATGATTGAGCTTTAGTATGCACACCGTAGAGGGCCTTGTTCATTTCCCAGTGATTTTAAGAGAAGTACTGTCTCATCAAGGCTCTCTATAGAAGCCTGTATCTGTTATTCACCATGACATTTTATGGCCTTTGTGTTCAGCATTACATTTAGTAGATGCCAGGATGAAAGGGTGCCCGCAGTGATCTCTGCAGGATTCAGTCAGAGCTACTTTGGAGGACTATTGAGTGGTTTCACCTGAGCTGAACACAACAGGCTGGTAAATAGTCAGCGCTAGGATAGGCTACGCTAGCCGTGGTAAAAAGGCACCTCTCAGGCTGGTAACGCTAGTCTAGTCTAAATGATGTAGCATACGAGGCACCTCTCTGAGCTCACAACTCCCAGAGGGGAACAGCTGTCTCCCTCCTCACTTTTAGACTCCACAGCCTGTTCCCTCTCCAGGGGCTTCCATGACACCTTCTTACCGCAGGCTCAGACTCCATACTTTACTCTGCTGTGGAAGGAGAACAGTCGTTTCCCACATAGATTGGTTTCTAGAGGCGTTTGGTCCACTGAAGGCGGCTGGTGACCTTTTCTATCTGAGTCTAAAACACTACTGCCTCTAGATAGCCTACAGAGAAATGAATAGCCTGACGGGTTTCTGTCAAGGTCAAACTTAAGAGACATTTTGTGATGTATGTAGATATGCCTATAGGTTCCCTTGCACATATTGTAATGTTCATGCATGTTCTGTATTTTTCTGATACTGTGGACAGTGTGTGTCTGCCTTTGCTTCAGCATGTTTATTTGCATGCATTTATTTGCATGCATTTGCATGCAAGTCCAGGTTTTCTCTCTGCTACAGTACTACTGCTGCTGCTGTTACCTCACTACTGCTGCTGCTGTTACCTCAGTACTACTGCTGCTGTTACCTCAGTCCTAGTGCTGCTGCTGTTACCTCAGTCCTACTGCTGCTGCTGTTACCTCAGTACTACTGCTGCTGTTACCTCAGTCCTAGTGCTGCTGCTGTTACCTCAGTACTACTACTGCTGCTGTTACCTCAGTACTACTACTGCTCTTACCTCAGTACTGCTGCTGCTGTTACCTCAGTCCCACGGCTGCTGCTGTTCCCTCAGTACTACTACTGCTCTTACCTCAGTACGGCTGCTTCTGTTACTTCAGTACTGCTGCTGCTGTTACCTCAGTCCTACGGCTGCTGCTGTTACCTCAGTCCTACGGCTGCTGCTGTTACCTCAGTACCACTGCTGCTGCTGTTACCTCAGTACCACTGCTGCTGCTGTTACCTCAGTACTACTGCTTCTGTGTTACCTCAGTACCACTGCTGCTGT
>QNTS01009239.1:0-38894 GCA_003317085.1 Hucho hucho | reverse complement strand
TTGACTGAGGTGGAAACTAGCTACAGTAACAATTACAGTACTTGACTGTCTGAGGTGGAAGCCAGCTACAGTAACTATTACAGGTCTTGACTGAGGTGGAAGCCAGCTACAGTAACTATTACAGTACTTGACTGAGGTGGAAGCCAGCTACAGTAACTATTACAGTACTTGACTGAGGTGGAAGCTAGCTACAGTAACGATTACAGTACTTGACTGTCTGAGGTGGAAGCCAGCTACAGTAACTATTACAGTACTTGACTGTCTGAGGTGGAAGCCAGCTACAGTAACTATTACAGTACTTGACTGTCTGAGGTGGAAGCTAGCTACAGTAACTAACGTTACCTAATAACAGGGCTACATGGATAAACTGTGTTGCAATTTTAGTTGCAGTTGAGTTGCTTGCTAACGTTATTCACTTCAGACGCAATTAGCTAGTTACCTTCAACTTGTCCAGTGTCTAACACTAGCCTAGTCAACAACAGTCATGACCGGTTAACGTTACCTCAGGCTCCATTGCATTGACTCGCGTCGCCTCCTCGGTTCAGTCGCCTTTGCTTGACTCCAAAGTCAGCGATGTTGATCAGTCAGTAACCCCTACACCATAACCCTCGAAATGTCACATGGAGGCGCAAGCAGAGGGCTTCAAAGTAGGCCTATGACTCCTTTCCATTTGGAAACTCCCGGTTGCCGCATGGAAAGTGCCCTTCACCGCAAAGTCTGCCTCAGCGAAATGCTGTCTACAGATCCTGCTAGCTTGAGCTGGCACATCCTTCAAAAGTTGTAGGTCCTTGGGCAGCCGATGGTAGTTTACCAAGGGATTTTTTTTTGGAGCCAATTCATACAGCCTGGCGCTATACAGTTCGTGTTTGAATTACTACTTGCTGTTGCCATCTTCGTTGTCCGCCCTTAACCAAAATCAAACCAAATGTATTTCTAAAGCCCTTCTCACATGAGCTGATGTCACAGAGTGCTGTACAGAAACCCAGCCTAAAACCCCAAACAGCAAGCAATGCAGGGGTAGAAGCACACTCTCACTCTCCGCGCAAAAACTCAATAACACAGACAATTTGCTGATTCCTGCCAGTGACGGAGTGGCGTCAGTAGATATTATGTCTATTTAAATTGGAGCCGACCATAGTTCATATAAACCTTATCGGCGATCAAAATACTAAATACAGAGATGTTTTTATGTTAAATGCACATGTTTAGTATTAGTGGATTGAATACGTGTCTTTGCTTTGATTTACTTCCTAAAGTGTCTCCATTCCCCTTTAAGGAGTGCGAAACTGAGAAGATAACCCTGTATAAACAAGCAGTAACTGACCTAGCGCAATGTAAATATTGGCGCAATGTAAATATTGCTGTCTGTTGCTTGATAGCACAATGTACCTATGTATAATTCTACACATCTGTTGTTCGTCATGAACATTCAGCAGGATGTACTTTGCTATAAAGAGCAGTAATCCAAATATGCTCGTTGGGCTCTCAACGACCAATGGGTGGTCGTTGACTAGCTTCATTATTGCAATTCCTAATCGATAATAAAGATTGATTGTTTGAAGAAATCTTAAAGTCGCTCTTCTTTGAATCAGAAATATTAAAACGACAGCATCTACTATGTTACTTAACAATGAAAGCTGCAAAAAAGATGTTGGCTAATAGATGGCAATCACCTCACTCTCTCCCAATTCGCCAGTGGAAACAGTAACTATTAGAAGTATTAACATTAAAATTATTGACGGCGAGAATGAATGGTGCTAGCCAAGGAACATTCGAGGCCTGGACAAATAGACTTGACTCTGTAAAAAATGATCTCAGCTAAAGCCCAACACGTACAAATAAACAATATATTAGTGATGTGCACCTTTCCAAGACGATTCGATACGTATCTAGATACATAAGATGACAGGAACGATACGTTTTAGTTTGAAACGATTCGGTGTGATTCAGTCTGATTAGAGAACAAATCGATGCATTTCGGTTCGATGCACTAACATCTGTTGCATAGACACATTCATGTTCCATTCTAAATTAAAATCTGCTGCTGATGGAGCTCATGACCTGGGTCTCTGATCTCTCTGAGCTGATGTGTGTGTCTGAGTGTGTGTAAATTATGCCTGTGGTGTATACTATGTAGGCACCTGATCTGAGCCATAATGTAGACTAGGCATCTACCACCCCACTACCACTCGCAGATTGGGGTGGGGGGGGGGGGGGGCAATGTTTTTTATCTGGTTCTGAAACCATAATCACCCACTAATTAATTTTCCATTTTTGCAGATTAAGTGTGTCGCCTAGACTAAAAACCTAAACCTCTACCAAATGAAACAATGGCGGAGCCGCAAAAATACTTCTGTCTAAGGGTGTTGATTTACATAGTGATTCCGGAAGAAAAAGAGTACTGCCACTAAAAGTATACGTTATGGGGACAGCTTAAAAACAATGCTGCCCCATCAACAGCTCAATCCAAAATGGTCCCTCCCCACTTTTCTTTTTTTACTGAAAGAGAGGCTCCTTTTGAAGGGGCAGCCCCTCCCACCAGAACAAACTCATTAATTAATTAGGCCTTAACAAACATCAAAGCCCAGTAGCTCGGTCCTTATTCCAGCATACCCGGAAGCTACAGAGACAGACAAAAGTTACGGTCCAAATACTTAAAATGACACACCCTCGTCCACTTACCCTCGTCTTATGCCCTTGGGGGAATCCCCGTCGCTATCTTGGCGAGTGGTCCAAATGATTAGCCAAGCAAGGGAAGTTTACAATGTAAGTCGGCTTTGCGTGTGCAATTATGTTCACTCCGGGGCCTGAAACTCCCAATAATTCAATTTGCGACGATTGTACATCCGCGAAGAAAAGTCTGCTCAAAAACAACATCAATGGAGAAGTCAACATACAAGTGTAAGTAAAAACGAATGCAAATAAGTTAGAAATGTTGCTACAGTGTAAAAAGTCAGCATGTTTTTGTTTATCTTTTGGAAATTGTAGAAATAAAACATTTCCTTTCTTCAGAAGTTCCAGCTAGGCAGGGTAACATTCATTAGCTAATTAATTTGCTAGCTATCATACAGTAGGCGTATGTTAATAATTATAATAATTACCGGTGGCTGAAAACACAATCATCGCGGGATGAACGAGTGACGAATTACCAGCCAAGGGTGGTCCATTTAAAAATCTTTCCTTCCTCCCTCGACCCCTTAAAAAAAATAATCAAAATACAGATCAACAATTTTACATTGTTACATCATACAAAACAGAACACAGGTATTAACGAGAAAATGCATGTGACGTAATAAAGAAAAATAAACAATTCTAATGCAATTGTACTTAAAAAACTTATTACAATGATTCAGGAAATTGTTATTCTTGTTAGTAGCTTGTAAATTCTGGGAAGTCAAGTGAGGATCAGAAAAGGGAGCCAACTGATGATCTACATCTATAACAAATTGTAACAAAAAGGGGGAAATTAGGAATAAATCTATTCTAGATTTACGTGACATAGTTTTGTTGGTCCTGGTATAACCCTTTACATTCGGATTGAAATAACGCCAGACATCATCAACACAGAGACCCTTGCATAACGTAGTGATGATATTGCTATTGAGTATTTGTTGCTTAAATCCTGTACTTTCCTGGTAAATTGGGTAAAAAGGGACTTAATTGGAGCATGTGAGTTATGTCCATATACATTACAAATGATGAAAATAGCATTGTCAAGATTAACAGTTACTATGACCCATCTGCCATCCTGTGAAGATGTGGATTCTAGAACGTCACCTTTAAACTTGTGAATAAGTGTCAAAACACCAGCAGAATGATTTGATCCATGACTGAAATAGGCCGTATCTCCCCATTGTGATTTCCAAAATTTCAAATCACTTTCACCTGAATGAGTTTCCTGAAAAAGAACAAAATCTTCGTTACTGCGTTTACAATATAAAAATAAGGCTTTCCTTTTTGTAAGATCTCTCAAACCCCTAGCATTCAGACTAACATTATTGAGTGAGTTGAAAACGATACTCCTGCATTCAAAAAAGAAAGAACACAAATTAGATAACAGAATTAGTAATGTGAACAGTGAACCTTGAGAGGATTACTCAGACGGAAAACTACGCTCAGCTGAGGTAGCGGTGGTTAACAGTATAACAAATCGATTTACTTCCTTTTTTGGGGGGGATTGGCAAGTGTTCATCAGTTGTAGTTCGAACGGTACATTTACTCGTGGCAGCACATTAACTGTACTCTTGGCAGTACTCACAGTTCCAGTTTGGTTAATGTAAACAGAGTTACCATCATTCTTCCTTCGATAAACGCGTGTGGGACCTTGAACCCAGCCTTCTTTCCCTCTTGTCGTGCCTTCTGTATAAGCGGACACAGTTTCTCCCTGGCAGTCTGATCCTGCGGTATCAGAGCTTCTTTGACGCGGAGCTTCTTCTCGTCCAGAAACTTGTTACCCTTGGCCATTCTCCAGATGATGTCCCTGTAATGGCGCATAGTTAAGCGTAAGATGATATTGCGAGGGGGTCCATCAGATCTTCGTTTCCCAAGTCGATGTACCACATCAATCACGTCTCTTAGTTTGTCTTTGATGCACGGAGCCATCTTTCCCAGGATATTAATGACTGCTTCCCTAATATCCTCTCCCTCAACCTCTTACACCTTGGACTTTCAGATTCCACCTGCGAGAGTACCTTTTCAAGTTCAGCTACATTCTCACACAACTCATTATTTTGGGATTGCAGTTTCTTCAACTCATTCTCTAGGAACGTTATCTTTTCCTTGTTCTCGCTCACAATTTTGTGTAGCTGACTGACAGTTTCTGATAAATCTTCTTTGATGTTTCTTCGGTAGCCCGCTCTATGATGGACACTTTGGAGAGCGTGGTGTCTTGTTTAGTAGACAGGGACTGGATTGCAGAGAAAAGTTCAGACATGGAAATGTCCTCTTTCACTTTTTTCACCGGTGGATTTTTAATTGGGGTCTGAGGTAAAGAGGTTGCAAAGACTTCATCCTGGTCAGTTTTGTTCTTTCTTTTGCTTGAGTTCGCGGCTTCTTGTGTATCTATGCTGATCTGGCTCTCGTCGTGGCTAGCTAGCATGTCTGCCGTCTTCTGTGAGGCTTGGATATTCCATCTACTATTGTCTTTCTGTCGTGTTCTTCCCATTCAACTTGACAAAAACGAACTCTAAACTTATCTTATGTTGCTAAAACAAGTTATAGTTAGTTTTTTTCAACATTGATTGCCAATATTAGACTGTTAACCACCTAACCCTCAATGTTGCTTTGACAAGTGTGAGAACACTCCCTCTCACACCGATGCCATCTAAGATCAACCTGATGTTATTACTAATGTGTCGACCATGCATAAAACCAGATTGTTCTTCATCAATTATATGAAGTAAGCCTTGTTTCAACCTCTATTCAACAGGCTAATGGGCCTCCAGTTGTCTATATAAAGACTATCCTTGTTAGGTTTGGGAATCAAAGTAATTCCACCTCTTGCTTTTAAGGAAAAAGGTAACTACCCTTTTTCTATTGATTCTTGGAACATAGCAAGAATGAAAAGGAATCAATTGATCATTGAATGTTTTATAGAACTCGCTTATTAAACCATAACTTCCAGGGGACCTATTGTCCTTAAGGCTTTTAATACAATCTCAATTTCAGATAACTCATCATCACAAAAATCCCTGAAATCATTATCTATCTTCTTAGCAATGTTTGCTACATTGTCTAAGGAAGGATCCATATTGGAAGTTGACTGGGCTGGTGTATACAGATTCTAATAAAACTGGGCAACATGCTGAGAGATTTCTTTTGGATTTTCATTGGGAGTATTATTGATCATTAATTTACATGCAGAAGTCATTTCGCCTGCCCTTTTTTCTAAATTAAAAAAATATTTTGTATTTTTTTCTCTTGATCTTCCAAGTGCTCCCTGGGCCTTTTCCTCATAGATACAGTCTAACTGCATTTGCAGTGATGATAGCTCCAGTAATTACTGATTAGTTAGATCAGTTATATATTTTGTATAATCCATTATTCCCTTTATGATGTCATATTCTTTCTCTCTCTTGGCACAATAAATTTCTTTCCCCATTGAAATAGCCAAAAGCCTTATATCAAATTTCATTAGCTCCCAGTAACTTCCAAACGTATTCATAACACACGCACGATTCCAATATTTATCAATAATTCCTGCTACTTCCTTCTTAAATAGTAAAGTCTTATTCAATTTCCAGTAACCTTTACTAACTTTTTTTGTTGACAAACCATGCATATTTATTTAAATCCCTTTGTGGTCTGTTAAAATCGATGGTTCAATTGAGACCGTATCAACCTTGTCAGCTTGTCTTCAGATATCAGCCAGAAATCAATACGGGATTGTATAGATACATCTTTGGTTACTCCATGTAAACATCATCTTATCTGGGTTTTTATCTCCAAATATCTAGAACACCTAACCTTAAGGAATATGTCTATCTCACAAACAGAACTGCTATCCCTAGGAGGCCATCTATCTAGATTATCATGTAATACTGTATTAAAATCTCCACCCCATATTACTTTGGCCAATGGAAATTTAGACAATTTTACTTATTTTCCTCTCAATGTCTCTAAATAAAATACAGTTACTTGACTTGTTATTGATAGCATAAGTATTCACAACAATGAATTGATTGTGGTTGACATCTACCAGTAGCATAATCCATCTCCCTGTATTATCTTCTTCATGACTCATTATATGACCCTTAAAGTTGCCTTTTAAAATAGCGACACCTGCTGACCGATTGGTGCCAAATATCATTCCCCCATTGACACTTCCAAAACGCTGTATCTGTGGAACAGGCATGAGTTTCTTGAATGAAATAAAAGTCGGCACTCTTACCCTTACAATACAAAAATAAAGATTTCCTTTTCAAAATGGACATTTACCATCACAGCGAATATATGAAGAATATTAAATTTGTATATGTTCACATGAACCGGGTTCTCAAAAAATGAAACGTTCTTACTAGTTGCAAATAAAAACAGTCCTTTGCGCCATGCAGGTGGTAGACCTAAAGTATATATTTTTTATACAATTGCAAATAACATTGTGCCATAGATTGGTAAAATGCATAGCCATCAAGCTAACATTAAGTGTCAGCGCGAATTTCCCTGTCATAAAAAAATATATTAAAAGTTTGGCTCACACAAATAATGCTCTTTCCTCAAGAAATAAAACATTTCACCAGTTGCAAATAATTATCAGTCCTGCACCACTCACTTGGTAAATCCAGTAGTCATCAAGCTAGGCCTCAGCGTGAATTTCCCTTCCATTAACAAAAGCCTTGGCTCCCGCAAAGTCTGCACTTTTCCCCCTCCGTCCTTGCTCTCTCAATCATCGGCCACAGATGATTCCGAGCTTCTTTATCAAATGCTGTCATGTCCTCCTTGAAGCTCAGGTCATTTTTCTTTGCAATTTTCCATGTCATATTCCTCGCTGTCCTGGAGATGAATCTCATGATCACTGGTCGTGGTGGCTGGTTGTTTTCCCCCATCTCTCAGCCTACCCAGGCGGTGCACTACATCCAGAGAACCGGCAACAACATTTCGCTCCTCCTCTGGGACTATTGCCCTGCAAATGTCCTTCACTTTTGCTTTGATGTTCTCGTCAGATCTTTCTGCGATTCCATAAATTCGAAGATTCCATCTCAGACTATACCGGTCAGTCTCGTTAACCTTTGACTCTATTTAAGTGAGTTCTTCCCCTGCTTTGCAACCTGAGTTTTCAATGTTGCGTTCTGCTGCTTCAGAGTATTTACTTCCTCAGCATTGAAATCAATCGCGTTCTTCAGGTTAACGATGCTGATAGTGTTATTTTTCACCAAGTCCATGATGTCATCTGCGCTCTCTTTGATTTTAGCCGTGAGGATGAGGTCGATGTTGTCCTGTAGCTGGCTCAGTGATGGTTCACTTCTCAGCTTTTTTGGAAGTTGCTCCTTGGTTGGGGTATTCGGGTATGAATCACATTCACCCCCTTTTTTTTTACACTGCAAGCATATGAATGAGTTTCAGCAATGCCTCTTTTCTCCTTGGAAGTTTCAACATCCATTATCTCAGCAACAGTTTGGTTATGTCCTGACTCCATGCTGCTAGCTATGAAGATGTTAGCAAGCTAAAGTTAGCTAAACACGCTGAAACATTTCGATAGCTGGCTTGTTCGTTGGAAATCGTCCCCAGAAATCTTTAAATGGCTTGATTAATTACAAAATTATTCAAAATAGCTACATTGTATGGCTAGATATCATCTTGTTGTTTTTTATTTTTTTTAACTGCAGCCTTAAATTATAAACTTTGTGAAAACCCAAAAATTGTTCCACTGCTAGAAATGTTATGCCCTCTCATACCGCCATCTTGAGTGCCCCCCCTGAGATTGCTGAGTTAACTTGTTACCTCAGGAAATCTTAAGTCTTATTACATACAGCCGGGAAGAATTATTGGATATAAGAGCAACGTCAACTTAGCAACATTACGACCAGGAATACGACTTTCCCAAGGCAGATCCTCTCTTCGTACCACCACCCAGGACAATGGATCTAATCCCAGCAGCTGACCGGGGTAACAACCTCAGGAGGCTGAAGAAATTTGGCTTGTCACCCAAAACCCTGACAACACTGTCGGGCTGTATCACAGCCTGGGACGGCAACTGCACCGCCAAGGCACTCCAGAGGGTGGTGCGGTCTGCACAACGCATCACCGGGGGCAAACTACCTGCCCTCCATGACACCTACAGCACCCGATGTCACAGGAAGGCCAAAAAGATCATGAACGACAACAACCACCCGAGCCACTGCCTGTTCACACCGCTATCATCCAGAAGGCGAGGTCAGTACAGGTGCATCAAAGCTGGGGCCGAGAGATTGAGAAACAGCTTCTATCTCAAGGCCATGAGACTGCTAAACAGCAAACTTCTGGCACAGGGAGGGAAATGTTTGGCAGCAGGCCTATTTAATAATCTCCATTATTACCAATGAGAGTTGAGAAAAAGCAGACTGACTGCAAACCCAAATTGGTGCCAAGGGTTCAAGTTTCAGGAATATGCCAATTACTTAAATTGATTAGGAGATGATTTCCCTGATAACCAACTTGATCAAGTTCGCCGATTGTGTTACGTCATGCGAGGGAGAAAAAGTAGGTCTCCAAATTGGTTACAACACACTAAAGGCTAAACGCAATTTCCTCTCCCGAGTAATTCTGATTCGTCCTGTCTGTCTCAAATGGTACCCTATTCCCTATAGTGAGTGCACTACTTTTGGCCAGGGCCCATAGGGCTCTGGTAAGTAGTGCACTATATAGGGAATCTGGTGCCATTTGGGGGACACATCTTGTCAGAAGGTGGATAGAGCTACAGATATGGCTGCAGCCTATAAACAATGGCATTTCAGTTGATTTAATTAGCCGAGGAGGAAGTATTTATGGGCTTAATTGAGATTGCAGTGGGCAATTACTCTGAAATAGCTGTTCCTGATTTTTTTCACAGTGGGCTCTGGTGCGGAGCAAGGAATTTCACTCTTATTTGTAGATAATTAGAATAACCATAATCACTCCCTGGATCCCTAGACTCTGATTTGAGTGCACACATGCCACCAGAAATATGGTGAGAGAAAGAGGGAGAGAGTGTGTGTGTGTGCTTGCGTGTCAGGTGTCAGTGTTGGTGGTGTGGGTTCTTTCTGCATTTCAGAAAGCTTGAGCTTGAGGCCAGCAGCTTACTGACACTATAGCTGTGTTCGTATACTCATACTAACCATACTATTTATGACATAAATTGAGTGTGTTGTATGCTTATTGGTCATAGTATGAATATAGTTAGTATGCCAAAAGTTCCCGGATGTCGTACTAAATTTGACAAAATACGAAGTATTCAAGCAGTGGACACTATTTCCGGGCGTAGCTTCAGAACGTTTTCAGATTTGAAGAAACTGGCGGAAAATACAGCGGATACAAATTCATTCATTGCTTTAACTAATTATGACAAATGTTAAGAAAATGTTGAGCAATGTAATAAAGTAATGACTTTTCAAATAATTTAAACATGTTATGTTTGCTGACAATTTGTTAGCTATGAACCGCATAGCATTACAGGAGTATGTACCGGTATGTTTGCAACTAATACATCGAACTTGCCAGGCAGTATATTAACTATAATCTAACTAACTACCCAATGTTTATTGACTTGATTATTCACATCATTCTTAGCTAAGTCGTTGTGCGTTCTCAATGGACATTGTTAATTCTGGCTATCTACTCCAATTTCAGAGACAAAGTCTAACCAGCTCTGCTGGGGCAAGTAAAATGGTCAGTGAGGTGTTCTCTCATTTGTATCTGGAAATAGCTAGCCAACGATAGCCAGTTAGCTTGGGTGCTTTTGTGAGGTCAGAATGCTCGGAAAAACCCTAATCCTCGACCAGAGCGTCCAGTGACACTCTCCGAGAGCAAAGTGCTCTGAATTTCCGAATGGACAATCTGACAACGCTATGGATTTACGAACGCACCCTGAGCTCACTGGAACTCCAGATTGAATTCACGAACACACCAGAAATAGTAAAATGTCTAGCTAGTGATTTTGTTATGCTAACAAGCTAGCAAGAGGTTACATAGCAACAGCATCAACTTCCATTGGACAGGTGAAGTGCTAATACCCTCAACTGAAAGGATACCATTAGTTTACAGTATACCAAAAGGAACTAATAGTATGTAGTATATAATCATTAAGTATTTAGTAGCCAGTATGTTAGTATGGGTATTCGAACACAGTTTATGTTCTCACCAAAGGCCATTTGTTTCATGTCCCGAGTGGCTTTGCTAGCAAAGAAGATTAACCATCATCCAGAGAGGTTCAACTTGTATAACAAGGTAGCAACCATTGTCTTACGTCAGATAGCGCGTCGATTCCACCTGAAAGTATTCAGACCCCTTTTGTTACGTTACAGCCTTATTCTAAAATGGATTAAATTACTTTTTTGTCCTCATTAATCTACACACAATACCCCATAATAATAAAATACACATAAATATCTAATTTACATAAGTATTCAAACCCTTTGTTATGAGACTCGAAATTGAGCTCAGGTGAATCCTGTTTCTATTGATCATGCTTGAGATGGTTCTACAACTTGATAGGAGTCCACCTGTGGTAAATTAAATTGATTGGACATGATTTGGAAAGGCACACATCTAAGGTTCCACAGTTGACAGTGCATGTCAAAGCAAAAACAAAGCCATGAGGTCGAGTAATTGTCTTTAAAGCTCCGAGACAGGATTGTGTCAAGGCACAGATCTGGGGAAGGGTACCAAAAAAATGTCTGCAGCATTGAACGTCCCCAAGAACACAGTTGCCTCCATAATTCTTAAATGGAAGAAGTGTGGAACCACCAATACTCTTCCTAGAGCCGGCCGCCTGGTCAAACTGAGCAATCGGGGGAGAAGGGCCTTGGTCAGGGAGGTGACCAAGAACCCGATGGTCACTCTGACAGGACAACTATGAAGTGGCTTCGGGACAAGTCTCTGTGTCACGACTTCTGCCGAAGTTGGTCCCTCTCCTTGCTCGGGTGGCGTTCGGCGGTTGAAGTCACCGGTCTTCTAGCTACCGCCGATCTACTTTTCATTTTCTATGTTTTTTTGTCTTCATTATACACACCTGGTTTCTATCCCATAATTACATGTTCCTTATTTAACCCTCTGTTCCCCTCATGTTTTTGTGCGTGATTGTTTATGTTTCTTTGTTTCCGTGTATTCGAGTGATTGGTTTTTTTTCTCCCACTCATGTTATTTTGGAAATATTGAGTAAAGCATTTGAAAACTCATATTCGTTGTCCTGCGCCTGACTCTGCCTTACCGGCATCACGGAGAACATTGACAGAATCACGCACCACCCATGGAGTCAGCAGGATCACCCAGCCCTCCTCTACAAGTCGAGGAGCGCCTTTAGCAGCATGCGACAATGTTGCAGACTCTTGGCACAGCCATGGATAGCATGCTGCAGAGCATGGAGCGATGGGTGAGAGGAGGATTTTCAGCACCTCTACCATCAACACAACCTCCCGCTCCACAACCCACACAACTGTCCGCCCCTCCTTCACCTGGTCCCAGTGGGATTCGGCTCGCGCTCCCGAGGGAGTATGATGGGACGGCTGCCGGGTGTCATGGATTCCTACTCCAGATGGAGTTCTACCTGGCGACCGTTCACCCGGCTCCTTCGGGACGCGAGAGCGTGTCCGCCCTCGTCTCCTGTCTATCCGGGAAAGCCCTGGAGTGGGCCAACGCCGTATGGGGAGAGGAAGGAGCGGCGTTGGACCACTACGAGGAGTTCACCCGCCGTTTCCGGGCAGTATTCGATCATCCACCTGAGGGTAGAGCGGCGGGTGAACGCTTGTTCCACATCAGACGGGGGACGAGGAGCGCACAGGACTTTGCGCTGGAGTTCCGAACTCTGGCCGCCGGCGCGGGATGGAGTGTCAGGGCCCTGATCGACCAATATAGATGCAGTCTGCACGAGGACGTCCGACACCACCCTTTCTTTTGACCAGCTGGTGGACATGTCCATCAGGCTGGATAACCTGCTGGCCACCCGTGGACGTCTGGATCAGGACCTGTCATTTCCATCCCCCAACACCTCTGCTCCGACGCCTATGGAGCTAGGAGGTACTGAGTTTAGGGAGGACAGAGGAGGGGCTATTCCCTGCACCCTCTGTGGCCGCAGAGGGCACACTGCTGGTTGGTGCAGGGGGGGTTCCTCAGGGAGTCGAGGCAGCAGGCAGGGCACTATCGGGTCACCCCAGGTGAGGAGGCATCAGACTCACCCAGAGCTCCCAGTTGTTCACATGTTTTTGTTTGTTAATTTTCCAGATTTTTTTTTTTTCCCCGCATTCCCAGCATAAGGCGCTAGTCGATTCAGGCGCAGCTGGGAATTTTATTGATCGTTCATTTGTTCATAGTTTAGGGATTCCTATTGTTCCTGTTGATATGCCCTTCCCTGTGCAAGCCTTAGATAGTCGACCATTAGGGTCAGGGCTGATTAGGGTGGCTACCGCACCACTAAGCATGGTGACGCAGGAGTGTCATGAGGAGAGAATCAGTTTATACCTTATTGATTCTCCTGCGTTTCCCGTGGTGTTGGGCCTACCCTGGTTGGCCTATCATAATCCCATTATTTCGTGGCAACAGAGGGCTCTCAAGGGATGGTCACGAGAGTGCTCTGGGAGGTGTGTAGGTGTTTCCATCGGTGCAACTACGGTGGAAAGTCCAGACCAGGTCCCCTCTGAATATGCCGATTTGGCTCTCGCCTTCTTTAAAAAGAAGGCGACTCAATTACCACCCCATCGACGGGGGGATTGTGCGATAGATCTCCTGGTAGACGGAGCACTTCCCAGGAGTCACGTGTATCACAGGAGGAGACGGAGGCTATGGAAACATATGTCTCCGAATCTCTGGGGCAGGGATACATTCGGCCCTCCACTTCACCTGCCTCCTCAAGTTAATTTTTTGTGAAGAAGAAGGATGGAGGTCTGCGCCCGTGTATTGACCTTCAAGGTATCAATCAGATTACTGTAAGGTACAGCTACCCGCTGCCACTCATAGCCAGTGCGATTGAGTCAATGCACGGGGCGCGCTTCTTCACAAAATTGGATCTCAGAAGCGCATACAATCTGGTGCGTATCCGGGAGGGGGGCGAGTGGAAGACGGCATTTAGTACCACCTCAGGGCACTATGAGTACCTCGTCATGCTGTACGGGTTAATGAATGCTCCATCAGTTTTCCAGGCATTTGTTGACAAGATTTTCTGAGACTTGCTCGGGCAGGGTGTAGTGGTGTATATCGACGACATTCTGATTTACTCCGCTACACGCGCCGAGCATGTGTCCCTGGTGCGCAAGGTGCTTGGTCGACTGTTGGAGCATGACCTGTACGTCAAGGCTGAGAAATGTCTGTTCTTCCAACAGTCCGTCTCCTTCCTAGGGTACCGCATTTCCACGTCAGGGGTGGAGATGGAGAGTGACCGCATTTCAGCCGTGCGTAATTGGCCGACTCCCACCACGGTAAAGGAAGTGCAGCGGTTCTTAGGGTTTGCCAACTACTACCGGAGGTTTATCCGGGGCTTTGGTCAGGTAGCGGCTCCCATTACCTCACTGCTGAAGGGGGGACCGGTGCGACTGCAGTGGTCNCCCACCCTCACACCAGGCATATCCCCACCAGCGGAATCTGAAAGCATTAGGCGCTGTCACTGCTGCGAGGAAAATAGTCGGTTAATCTGGAGAACAAATTCATGAAACACTTTTTTATTCTTGCAATGGCTACAGATGGAAATCTAACCACTCTTGTTGAAGTTTGAGAAAGCTCGTATATACAGGATTTAATACTTATTTTTAAAACGGCATCATTATTTTCAAGGTGGAATGAATTTGGACAGAATCGCAGAGACCGTGAGACCCCCACCGACGCGCGACATGGCCTCAACGTTTCACTTGCCGAGAACTGCAAACAACAGTCGAGAAAAAACGTTGGAGAACTCAAGCAGCGAGTCATCAGATACTGAAATAACAGGTACATTAACGGTGTAATAACATTGCATTACATACTCTCATTATTGATAGGTAGGCTATACAACAGGCATTTTTTTTGTGTTAAACATTATGGCTAAAAAGCTACGTATTTGTGTAATGTATTCGATATTAAGAGAAACTCATATGTAGCTTACAACATTGTCCAAAGCATTGAGTAATAACAAATATATTCGAAACACAAAGCACCTTCTGTGAATGAAATAAATAACTTTCACTTGTCGTGTTTTAGTACAACAATAAGCTTACAGTTCGATCAAAGCGAATATTTTCGGCATATTTAAACAAATTCCATGCAGAAGTTATAATCATTGTTGAAGTTATATTTTGTGCTACTACAGAATGTTTTCGTCTTTTATATTCCACTCCTCCTCATCAGTTGTACGCTATCAATATATAGACCTAATACTAAAGAGATAATAAGACGTAAGCCTACGAAGAATAGGGCTAGCCAATACATTCAGCAGCTACAATATGGCTAGTTTGTTTTAAACTGATCTTTCTTCAAAATAAATATTGCCCTTCTTACGTCTAGCTATTTTAAAGGTATGAAACGAAGGCGTTCTTGTAAAGACACGCATGGACAAGATAATGGACTCTAGATAAGGCTGGACAAACGTTGCAACAAAAGAAACGTTCTTGGTTTATGCGGATTCATTTCTAACAGAGCGCCTAAAATAATCAATATTGATAACCCGGAGAAAATCTGTTCATGTTTGACGACCGTGATAGCCTACTGGTGGTCTTTGTAGGCCTTACAGACTTTTTGATAATTGACATTTACTTGAGTGATTTACGGACACTTCAAACAAGGCTAGGATAACCCTGCCAGGTATATTATGCTTTTCTGCTGCAGAAGTAAACCATTTGTTAAAAATTGCACATGCGTTTCGAACATACTGTTTCTAGACTCATGAGCTGAGATTGTACAGAAAACATTTGTGTGAGTGGCATCCCTCTGTGTAAAATCAAAGTAGTCTGACTCAGTATAAGCTGCAGTACAATAACCTGAATTTATATGTTTGTTTTTCACAGAAAAGGAGAGGAGTGTAGAACACAGAAGTGACGATGGAAACGCAGATGACCCCAAAAAGAAGAAAGCGAGGCGGCAGAGGACTCATTTCACCAGCCAGCAGCTGCAAGAGCTCGAGGCCACCTTTCAGCGGAACCGCTACCCGGACATGAGCACGAGAGAGGAAATAGCTGTGTGGACCAACCTCACCGAGGCCAGAGTCAGGGTAAGTGAGTCGAGACTTTTTTTTGGCCCGTGCTTAAAACGTGTGTATATTCAAAGGGAAACCGTAAAGACGTGAATTAATGAAAGTAAAAACCTTTCCATTTAAACCTGTTCTGGGTTTATTGCTTGACTTCAAGCCAACGCTGGAATACCACTTGGATGATATCGTTGCAATAATTAACAAAGATTACAAACTTTATGAGGTAGATCTTACACTATAATTTCCCTCCACCTGTATCTATCGACTTTGATGACATTGTTAATTTAGAATATTTATTTCGGCAACAGTTAATTTTACATAGGTCTTATTATTGCTATAATGTGTATTGTTCACTGCACACTCCACTGTAACGTGTTCCTCTAGAAACGTTTTACAGCGAACATGTTTAGTGTAGTGCAATGAAACGCACGAAATATGCTCAAATGCATTTTGTACATATATGCACGAATTGAATGTGAGACTGTGTTGCAGCCCATATTACCATGCATTCACATGTTCTTGTGAGTAATTGCACATTAGGCCTATTGAAACCCCTTTTTGAAAAATTCAAACCAAACCACCTAAACAAATCGTTTGTTTTTAATTACAATATAGGCAAGAAACAAGATAAGCTTGAGTTTTTTGTCTCCTAGGACTAGAATTCGCGTATGTCCCATGTGTAATCGTATCAATACTTTTAAGCCTACATATCAGAACAACAATGCACTAGTCCGTTGGCAAGAAGTCGACAATAAGGACAATAAGCGCCTAATATCATTTTAATTTCCAGTTTTTTTGATGGCTAATATATAACGATTATCCATCCATCTATAGAATAGTTTTGAAGAGGATCACAAACTCTTATTGACGCCCAAGCAGTAGGACATCATAACATGTACCTTAGATTATCCAACAGAAGTGAATTACACGCACTCTTAAAATCGACGCACAAGAGTAACACCTTTGTTTTCTGGAACATTTTGTTCCGCGGTCTTGCGAGGGGCCGTGCAAAACACTTCACGGTTATTGATAATAATGATTGTATGATAATTCGATCAGTAGTGAGATCGGCGAGATATAGGTCACAGCTAAAACACAATGATGAGGAGGCTGTTCTAGCTAAATATAACACACCACTGTGCTGCTCTAAGCTTATGGTGTCACAGTGATGTGACAATTTATCTTTAGTCTACAACCGTGTGCCCCGGAAGACTATACATAGCCCCACTTCCAATTATATACCCTAAGACTCCTGATTTGTTTCCATAATAAAGTAACAACGAAGTGTTCTTCTGATAAAAACATTAGAGAGCCAGTTTTTGTCAAGTTGTGGCAAAAATATGTTCTAGGTTTTTTCATCATTCATAGGCCTTGTTAGGCCTAGCCTAGGCTATATGTTTTCTAGTTGACTGTCATGGATTGTATTATACATGTTACAAATAATAACATAATAATACAACTATTGTTATTATTATTACATAATATTACTGTTATAGATCGCATGTTGAATAATCTTTTTCTTTTTGTCTTTGATCTTTAGGTGTGGTTCAAAAATCGCAGGGCCAAATGGAGGAAGCGTGAACGCAACCAGCAAATGGACCTGTGCAAGAACAGCTACCTGCCCCAGTTCAGTGGCCTTATGCAGCCCTACGACGACATGTATCCAGCCTACACCTACAACAACTGGACGAACAAAGGACTGACCCCGGCTAATCTGTCCACAAAGAACTTCACTTTTTTCAACTCAATGAGCCCACTTACATCCCAGTCAATGTTCTCAGCTCCTAACTCCATCTCCTCTATGACTATGGCCGGGAGTATGGGGGGCCACTCGGCTGTACCGGGGATGCCAACTGCGGGCCTGAACAACATCAGCAATTATAACGGAATCGGCACCGCTACAATCAACTCAGCCATGTCCTCGTCGTCCTGTCCGTATGGGCCTCCCGGTTCCCCTTACAGCGTATACAGAGACACATGTAACTCTAGCCTTGCGACCCTGAGACTGAAATCGAAACAGCACCCAACCTTTGGATACAGCGGGTTGCAAAGTCCTGTGTCTAGCCTTAATGCCTGTCAATACAACAGCTGACGTATCAGCCGTGATGAAAATAATTTGCGGACAGCTCTAAGCCTAGTAGCCTAGCCTACCTGCGAATGGAGCGAAAGACAACTAAACTGGATTAGTTGCAATCATTTATTTTTCAAATGAATTATGCGGGTTGTAGCCTATGTGTTTACCAATTAACTTGTAGGCTACAACAATTTAAATGCCCGTGTTTTTGGGATTTAAAAGTGATGATGAAGACGTGTTACATCGCAACATTGTACATTAGCCTACATAAGAAACAGACAAAGGAACTCCTATGCATGTTCGCT
Source organism: Hucho hucho (assembly GCA_003317085.1). Taxonomy (NCBI): domain Eukaryota; kingdom Metazoa; phylum Chordata; class Actinopteri; order Salmoniformes; family Salmonidae; genus Hucho; species Hucho hucho. Next base: position 20,695 of record QNTS01009239.1, on the reverse strand, counting down.
TACTTACTTTGAGGGCTCAAACCCATTTGAACGTGGCTTGTATTGGTCTAGGCCAGTGTTTCCCAAACTCGGTCCTGGTGACCCCAAGGGGTGCACGTTTTGTTTTTTTGCCCTAGCACTACACAGCTGATTCAAATAATCAACCAAAACCCCCTTGGGGTCCTGAGGACCGAGTTTGGGAAACGCTGGCCTAGGCCTGTACTCTTGGTCTTGGATTAGAAACAGTTTGGTAAACGCTGGCCTAGGCTCTGTACTCTTGGTCTTGGATTAGAAACAGTTTGGTAAATGCTGGCCTAGGCTCTGTACTCTTGGTCTTGGATTAGAAACAGTTTGGTAAACGCTGGCCTAGGCTCTGTACTCTTGGTCTTGGATTAGAAATAAAAAAGTGCAACACATGTGCCTAGACATATCCGGACTCTGTAGAATAACAATTGTATTGTACATAGCTTAGACTTTTATGTTGCTCATGTGCTTACCGTTTATGCAGGGGGTGCCACTGGCCCACCCAATTGTGTCCTGTTTCTATATTAGGCGCTTACTGTCCTTATTGTCGACTTCTTGCCAACTGACTAGTGCATTGTTGTTCTGATATGTAGACTTAAAAGTATTGGTACGTTTATACATGGGACATACGCTAATCGTGACTTTACTTTTAATTGCTCTGTCTGGAGTATTTTTGTTTTATTTGTTTGCTAAAATATAAATTCTGCATTCTTAACTTGGGTGCAAAGTGTTTTGTACGAGTTGATAATAATGTAAGATAAAGCAAGGTCCATTATACTGTATTCAAAAGGTGATTGAAAAGTAACTTCATGTGTTTCTGGTAATATGTTTGAATAAACTACAGCAGAAAGAAGTTCATTTCAGATATAAAACAAGGGAAAAGGTATACATGACAAAAAACAAGTTTATCGAATAAAAGATATGAGTGCAAAGTAAATAGCCTATATCTATAGTCTACAATTAATTATTTCAGTGATATAAACCCCCCTAGAGCAGGGCTTCCCAAACCTGACCATGTAAAGAAAGTGATTTAATTACAAATGAAAGGCTAACTTTTTTAATTGGGGCTATGAAGGTCTTTTACAAATCAGTCTGACAGGACCTTTGATAGTATTTCAATCTGAAGCCGTTTGGTGGTTGGAAGTGACTGAAATCAGAATCAGAAAGGTATTGGCAATCATTTTGTATGACATTCTGTGTAGAAAATAACATCCCCTCTGGGCACAGACATCAGTTCAACATCTAGTTTTTGATTTACATTTGGTTGAGTTGTCAACTAACGTGAATTCAACGTGAAATTAACCAAACATTTCACCATGTCATTGGATTTAGGCTAAAGGTTGGGTGAAGAAAATACGAAATTCCCTTAGTTGATGACTTTTTGCAATCCAATCAGTTTTCCCACGTTGATTCAACATCATCACATAGATTATGTTGTTTGAAATGACGTAGAAACAATGTTGATTCAACCAGTTTTTGCCCAGTGGGTCATCTTTAACCAGGTTTACATGTAGGCTACATGTCAGATAAAAAATGTCACAGCATATTTGTCAGTAAACTTTCCAAATGTTGACAAAACTAAATAGGCCTACCTTCACAAGATGGGACCTTTTTGTGTAGTTAAAATTATGTATGTGAGAAATGGCGGTGGTCAGCCTTTATGCAGAAATATTGACATAATAACCATCATGTCAAAGTAAACTTAGAGTCAGGCGATGATGTGTAATGAGATTCTCCCACTATGACTCGGGAAAGCATGCAGTTTATTAGGCTAGAGATTCAATATATTATGATAAACTTCACAGGGTGGTGAAAGTGCACGGTGATGAGCTTGTGGCACTTTTCCAATAAATATTGAGGGTTTCATTCTGGTGACATGATGGTAGATGCTTGGTTGCGTGTTTGACATATACAAATAATCTCACTATTTTGTCCATAATAATCTCATCATGTAGTAGAATATATCTGCGCAATGTATCTGCGAGCGGGCACATTCGCTATACAACTATTTTTATTTTATTTATTAAACCATCAGTAGAGTTGAAAATGCAATGGAAACCCATTTCAATTGTATTTTTTATTCGGTACATTTGAATTTAACCGCAAATGTTATTTTTATGTGTACTAAGTCATCACACACAGCCTTTTATCCACAACAAGTCGATTTGATAGAAACACATCTCTAGTGAAGAAATGCGCATATTGTTTTTATATAAAATGAACCCTGTATCACCAAATATGTATATTTTCATTTACAATTGTATTTATCCATGAAATAAATAACAACAGCACATCCAATAATGTTATTGTAGACTAGGCTACTCCCTTATCATGTAAACAGAGTAAATAATAGAAGGCGACTAAGAACCGTTATCGACACGAGGCTTCACAACATACACTTAGTATTACTTTCTTAGCTACAGTATACATATCTCCCTGGCATATTGCATCATTTATGCAGCAGCATACAATACATTTTTGTACTCACCTTGTTGTGCTGTGCTCACTTTATCTATAGTTTCTCTTCATTATTTCTCTTCATATGACAAGGATTGAAAAGGATTTGCCAGTGGATTGTCGACTTGATTCATGATGATAGCTTCCTAGCTAGGATTTTGAAAGTATAATGTTATATGTTATTTATTTCACCTTTATTTAACCAGGTAGGCCAGTTGAGAACAAGTTCTAATTCACTACTGCGACCTGGCCAAGATAAAGCAAAGCAGTGTGACAAAAACAACAACACAGAGTTACACATAAACAAACGTACAGTCAATAACACGATAGAAAAAATGTATGTACAGTGTGTGCAAATGTAGAAGAGTAGGGAGGTAAGGCAATAAATAGGCCATAGAGGCGAAATAATAAAAATTTAGCATTAACACTGGAGTGATAAATGTGCAGATGATGATGTGCAAGTAAAGATACTGGGGTGCACAAGAGCAAGTGGATAAACAACAATTTGGGGATGAGGTAGTTGGGTGTGCTATTTACAGATTGTCTGTGTACAGGTACAGTGATTGGTAAGCTGCTCTGACAGCTGATGCATAAAGGTAAAGAGGGAGATATAAGACTCCAGCTTCAGTGATTTTTGCAATTGGTTCCAAGTCATTGGCAGCTGAGAACTGGAAGGAAAGGCGGCCAAAGGAAGTGTTGGCTTTGGGGATGACCAGTGAAATATACCTGCTGGTGCGTGTGCTACAGGAGGGTGTTGCTATGGTGACCAGTGAGCTGAGATAAGGCAGGGCTTTACCTAGCAAAGACTTATAGATGATCTGGAGCCAGTAGGGTTGGCGACGAATATGTAGCGAGGACCAGCCAACGAGAGCATACAGGTCGCAGTGGTGGGTAGTATATTGGGCTTGGTGACAGTACACAAAGCAATGAAATGCTTACTTGCAGGTTCACCTTTCGACAATGCAAAATCAATAGAAAAAGTAGCAAGTGAATAATGTAAATTGACTTGACTGTTTTACACTACCGTTCAAAAGTTTGAGGTCACTCAGAAATGTCCTTGTTTTTGAAATAAAAGCACAATTTTTGTCCATTAAAATAACATACAATTTATCAGAAATACAGTGTAGACATTGTTAATGTTGTAAATGACTATTGTAGCTGGAAACGGCTGATTTAAAAAAAAAAATGGAATATCTACATAGGTGTACAGAGGCTCATTATCAGCAACCATCACTCCTGTGTTCCATTGGCACATTGTGTTAGCTAATCCAAGTTCATCATTTTAAAAGGCTAATTGATCATTAGAAAACTTTTTTGCAATTATGTTAGCACAGCTGAAAACTGTTGTTCTGATTAAAGAAGCAATAAAACTGCCCTTCTTAAGAATAGTTGAGTATCTGGAGCATCAGCATTTGTGGGTTAGATCACAGGCTCAAAATGGCCAGAAACAAAGAACTTTCTTCTGAAACTCGTCAGTCTCTTCTTGTTCTGATAAATTAAGGCTATTCAATGCGAGAAATTGCCAAGAAACTGAAGATCTGGTACAACGCTGTGTACTACTCCCTTCACAGAACACCGCAAACTGTCTCTAACCAGAATAGAAAGAGGAGTGGGAGCACAACTGAGCAAGAGGACAAGTACATTAGAGTGTCTAGTTTGAGAAACAGACGCCTCACAAGTCCTCAACTGGCAGCTTCATTAAATAGTACCTGCAAAACACCAGTCTCAACGTAAACAGTGAATAGGCAACTCCGGGATGCTGGCCTTTCTATATGGAAATAACAGACATAAGCCAATCATGTTTACCTGTAGAATAGAATAGGTTATAAGACCTCTATGATTCGTTTCATTTTGTCAGTTCTACCATCTCAAAATTGCCCATTTTAAACAGGGAGCCAGTAGCTAACGAAGTGGCTAGTCAGTCAAGCTAGCTAAAGCAGAAACAAAACCCATCAAATACACTCGCTGAAAATAAACACTTTTCCTAATATCAGGACTTATATCAACATCCTTAGCTTGCCCATTCACTAAATATACTGTTAAATAACTCAGACTGAAAACCAATAGCTTATGGATGCTGAGCACTAATGCTAGCTTATTAGCATTAGCTAACCCTATAGTCTCCCTCAGGACATCTACTGTAGCTAGTTAGCTACCACCAACCCGGCTAACCCTATAGTCTCCCTCAGCACATCTACTGTAGCTAGTTAACTACCACCAACCCAGCTAACCCTATAGTCTCCCTCAGCATATCTACTGTAGCTAGTTAACTACCACCAACCCGGCTAACCCTATAGTCTCCCTCAGCACATCTACTGTAGCTAGTTAGCTACCACCAACCCGGCTAACCCTATAGTCTCCCTCAGCATATCTACTGTAGCTAGTTAACTACCACCAACCCTGCACAGACCTGTGGCTAACTCTGCTGCTGCTGCTGCACTTTTACTTTCTCTCCACCTCCTTCACTATTGCCTGCTTGTGCTCAACCTGCTTTTTTTGTCTCTCTTTCAGAAGAAGTTCAGAATATCCATATTTGCTCTGTGCAATACTGCAGACTCTAATTGAGTGACAGGCGTTTTGCTGAGTAATGACTTGACATCTAACCTGTGCTGTAGTAGTGGGGAGGGGTCAAGGGACGTGAGCGGTTCACTGCATTGTGAAATCTTCGACCAATCACCGCAGGCACCTGCGCGTCACTCCAGGGGCTTCTTGCAGTGCCTGCTACTGCATAGCGCAAGTGATGCTCAGTTATGTAAACTCATATCAGACGTATAGACTGACATTTTTATTGGACTATCAACAATTTCAGGGCTTAGGCCCCAGAAGCCCAGGCCTAACGACACCACATATTCTTTTGACAAAGCAATGTCACCCCAAAAAACATTGCAATGGAAATGGCAGTTAGAGTAGAAATGTTCTAAAGATCGACATCATTTGTATACGTTCAACAAGGGTGGACTTTTCTTTTGTCAAACTTTCTTTACTGGGAAAAATTATGATGAATTATAATATCAGCTAACAACTCTCTCATGTCTCGTCATTGAGCAGGCCAAATGGGGCCGTTTCTATGGATACTCACAGATACAGAGGAGCACATGGGCCAGCGCAGTGAGCGAGGGACAGACCGAGATGGATCAGACAGAGATGGATCATCTATGGATACTAATGGAGGAAGTTACTGTATTTCTCATTTTGGGTTGAGCAATCGGGCCTGGAGAGGGTAGGGCTTGAACGTCACCGGCATTGCTTTTCTAGTTGTCTGAATGCAAGTTTCACCATCCAAATATCTCAGATCTAGGCTACAGGAGTGCAAGTTTCTCCATTGCACGGAGAGTGGTGAATGAGAACTACAGTTTACATACATCTTAGCCAAATACATTTAAACTCAGTTTTTCACAATTCCTGACATTTAATTCCCTGTCTTAGGTCAGTTAGGATCACCACTTTACTTTAAGAATGTTAAATGTCAGAATAATAGTAGAGAGAATGATTTATTTCAGCTTTTGTTTCTTTCATCATATTTCCAGTTGGTCAGAACTTTTCATACACTCAATTAGTATTTGGTAGCATTGCCTTTAAATTGTTCAACATGGGTCAAACGTTTCAGGTAGCCTCCCACAAGCTTCCCACAATTAGTTGGGTGAATTTGGCCCATTCCTCCTGACAGAGCTGGTGTAACTGAATCAGGTTTGTAGGCCTCCTCGCTCGCACACGCATTTTCAGTTCTGCCCACACATGTTCTATAGGATTGAGGTCAGGGCTTTGTGATGGCCCCTCCAATACCTTGACTTTGTTGTCCTTAAGCCATTTTGCCACGACTTTGGAAGTATGCTTGGGGTCATTGTCCATTTGGAAGACCCATTTGCGACCAAGCTTTAACTTCCTGACTGATGCCTTGAGATCTTCCTTCAATATATCCACATACTTTTCCTTCCTCATGATGCCATCTATTTTGTGAAGTACACCAGTCCCTCCTGCAGCAAAGCACCCCCACAACATGATGCTGCAACTCCCGTGCTTCACGGTTGGGATGGTGTTCTTCGGCTTGCAAGCCTCACCCTTTTTCCTCCAAACATAACGATGGTCATTATGGCCAAACAGTTCTATTTTTGTTTCATCAATCTTTGTCCAAATGTGCAGTTGCAAACCGCAGTCTGGCTTTTTTATGGCGGTTTTGGAGCAGTGGCTTCTTCCTTGCTAAGCGGCCTTTCAGGTTATGTCGATATAGGACTCGTTTTACTGTGGATATAGATACTTTTGTACCTGTTTCCTCCAGCATCTTCACAAGGTCCTTTGCTGTTGTTCTGGGATTGATTTGCACTTTTCGCACCAAAGTACGTTCAGCTCTAGGAGACAGAACGTGTCTCCTTCAGGAGCGGTGTGATAGCTGCGTGGTCCCATGGTGTTTATACTTGCGTGCTATTGTTTGTACAGATGAACGTGGTACCTTCAGGCATTTTGAAATAGCTCCCAAGGATGAACCAGACTTGTGGAGGTCTACAATTTTTTTCTGAGGTCTTGGGTGATTTCTTTTGATTTTCACATGATGTCAAGCAAAGAGGCACCGAGTTTGAAGGTAGGCCTTGAAATATATCCACAGGTACACCTCCAATTAACTCAAATGATGTCAATTAGCCTATCAGAAGCTTCTAAAGCCATGACATTTTCTGAAATTTTCCAAGCTGTTTAAAGGCACAGTCAACTTAGTGTATGTAAACTTCTGACCCACTGGAATTGTGATACAGTGAATTATAAGTGAAATAATCTGTCTGTAAACAATTGTTGGAAAAATTACTTTTGTCATGCATAAAGTAGATTTCCTAACTGACTTAGGAAATCTACTTTATGCATGACAAAAGTCAAAACTATAGTTTGTTAACAAGAAATTAGTGGAGTGGTTGAAAAACAAGTTTTAATGACTCCAACCTAAGTGTATGTAAACTTCCGACTTCAACTATACATGGTCATTTTCCAAACCAGATTCTTTTTAAACTTGCTCTTTGAAATGATTTTTGAATAAGTATATTTTTTTTTACTTAAGTGAAAAGCAGTGAAATATAGTCAAGTAAAAAAGATCACATATTTAATCACAAATAACTACACTCAGACTACTACACTTTTATACCACAGTATATGCAAACTGTAACAATAGAGGACAGAAGGCAAAGAGGCATTGGTGAAGTTTAAAATAAAATACAAAACTTTATTTTATCACAACAGTCCAGATGGACAGAGAGTTTTCATCTGTATTTTTCGTAGCTGTTTATATACCACCACAGTCAGAGGCTGGCACTAAGACAGCATTGAATGAGCTGTATTCCGCAATAAGCAAACAAGAAAACGCTCACCCAGAGGCGGCGCTCCTACGAGCCGGGGACTTTAATGCAGGGAAACATAAATCTATTTCACCACATTTCTATGAGCATGTTAAATGTGCAACCAGAGGGAAAGAAAACTCTGGATGCATACAAAGCTCTCCCTCGCCCTCCATTTGTCAAATCTGACCATAATTCTATCCTCCTGATTCCTGCTTACAAGCAAAAATGAAAGCATGAAGAACCAGTGACTAGATCAATAAAAAAGTGGTCAGATGAAGCAGATGCTAAACTACAGGACTGTCTTGCTAGCATAGACTGGAATATGTTCTGGGATTCCTCCGATGGAAATGAGGAGTACACCACATCAGTCGTTAGCTTCATCAATAAGTGCATCGATGACGTCGTCCCCACAGTGACCGTACGTACACACCCCAAACCAGAAGCCATGGATTACAGGCAACATCCGCACTGAGCTAAAGGGTAGAGCTGCCATTTTCAAGGAGCGGGACTCTAACCTGTAAGCTAATAAGAAATCCCATTATGCCCTCCGACAAACCATCAAACAGGCAAAGCATCAATACAGGACTAAAATTGAATCGTACTACACCGGCTCTGACGCTCGTCGGATGTGGCAGTGCTTGCAAACCATTACAGACTACAAAGGGAAGCACAGCCGAGAGCTGCCCAGTGACACGAGCCTACCAGACGAGCTAAACTACTTCTACGCTCGCTTCGAGGAAAATAACACTGAAACATGCATGCGAGCACCAGCTGTTCTGGAAGACTGTGTGATCACGCTCTCATCAGCCGATGTGAGTAAGACCTTTAACAGTGTACTGCGAGCATGCGCTGACCAACTGGCAAGTGTCTTCACTGACATTTTCAACCTCTCCCTGTCCGAGTCTGTAATACCAACATGTTTTAAGCAGACAACCATATTGCCTGTGCCCAATAACACTAAGGTAACCTGCCTAAATGACTACTGAACCGTAGCACTCACGTCTGTAGCCATGAAGTGCTTAGAAAGGCTGGTCATGGCTCACATCAACAACATTATCCCAGAAACCCTAGCCCCACTCCAATTTGCATACCACCCCAACAGATCGACAGATCATGCAATCTCTATTGCACTCCACACTGCCCTTTCCCACCTGGAAAAAAGGAACACCTACAGTATGTGAGAATGCTATTCATTGACTACAGCTCAGCTTTCAACACCATAGTGCCCTCAAAGCTCATCAATAAGCTAAGGACCCTGGGACTAAACACCTATCTCTGCAACTGGATCCTGGACTTCCTGACGGGCCGCCCCCAGGTAGTAAGGGTAGGCAACAACACATCCGCCACGCTGATCATCAACAGAGGGGCCCATCAGGGGTGCATGCTCAGTCCCCTCCTGTACTCCCTGTTCACTCATGACTGCACGGCCAGGCACGACTCCAACACCATCATTAAAATTAGGCCGATGACACAACAGTGGCAGGCCTGATCACTGACAACGACAAGACAGCCTATAGGGAGGAGGTCAGAGAACTGGCCGTGTAGTGCCAGGACAACAACCACTCCCTCAACGTGATCAAGAGAAAGGAGATGATTGTGGACTACAGGAAAAAGAGGACCGAGCACATCCCCATTCTCATCGAGGGGCTGCAGTGGAGAAGGTTGAGAGATTCAAGTTCCTTGGTGTCCACATCACCAACAAACTAACAAGGTCCAAGCACACCAAGACAGTCGTGAAGAGGGCATGACAAAACCTATTCCCCCTCAGGAGACTGAAAAGATTTGGCATAGGTCCTCAGATCCTCAAAAGGTTCTACAGCTGCACCATCGAGAGCATCCTGACTGGTTGCATCACTGCCTGGTATGGCAACTGCTCGGCCTCCGACCGCAAGGCACTACAGAGGGTAGTGCAAACGACCCAGTGCATCACTGGGGCCAAGCTTCCTGCCATCCAGGACCTCTATACCAGGCGGTGTCAGATGAAGGCTCTAAAAATTGTTAAAGACTCCAGCCACCCTAGTCATAGACTGTTCTCTCTGCCACAGCACTGCAAAAGGTACAGTAACGCCAAGTCTAGGTCCAAGAGTCTTCTAACAGCTTCTACCCCCAAGCCTTAAGACTCCTGAGCACCTAATCAAATGGCTACCCAGACTATTTGCATTGACCCCCCCCCCTTGTACACCGCTGCTACTCTCTGTTGTTATCATCTATGCATAGTCACTTTAATAACTCTACCTACATGTATATATTACCTCAACCAACCAGTGCCACATTGACTCTGTACCGGTACCCCCCTGTATATAGTCTCGCTATTGTTATTTTACTGCTGCTCTTTAATTACTTGTTACTTTTATTTCTTATTCTTATCCTTATTTTTTTTAACTGCATTGTTGGTTAGATGCTCGTAAGTAAGCATTTCACTGTAAGGTGAATACCTGTTGTATTCGGCGCATGTGACTAATAACATTTGATTTGATTTGATTTGATATGCCAGTGGGCTGTTCATAAAGTCCTCTCTGAGCCGGAGGGTGATCAGTGGGAAGAGGGACCCACTGGCCAGAGAAGGGCACCCCTTCCATCGGAGCACCTCTGCCCCTAAGGGGACACACAAGTCAACAGAGTCAACAGAGCATAGCATATATCTGGGTTCCAATATTTAAAATGCTAATTATATACATTTGTTTTACCATCATGTAGACCGGCAATTCTATTCTTCTTTAAAAACGTACCTGGACTTTTTTACACTAACATAAAGAAGACGTTGAACTAATGCAACTAATGAAATTTCATAAAATGTTAGGGTCAAGATTTATACCTGAGATCTGAAGTGAAAATGCATAGCTGTAGTAGGTCTACAGCACACCTGAATGCAGTAAACTTTGTGGTCGAGGAATTAACACTGGATCCAGCAAGGTATTATTTTCTGTGGTACCATCTTGTATCAACTGCGCATACCCTCTCTGGTGATAAAACATCAAGATAGGCTTGCTCAACCTGGGCAGCAAATTCTCTTTTTTTTACCTTTATTTAACAAGGCAAGCAAGTTAAGAACAAATTCTTATTTTCAATGACGGTCTAGGAACAGTGGGTTAACTGCCTTGTTCAGGGGCAGAACGACAGATTTTTACCTTGTCAGCTCGGGGATTCAATCTTGCAACCTTTCGGTTACTAATCCAACGCTCTAACCACTAGACTACATGTTGAAGTTGCCACAGACAATGATCGGTTCAGCGCCTTTAAACTATGACAATGGAATGAGTGTGTGTGTGTACTGGTTTTAATTTGTTTGTGACTTCTTACCTGTAGAAAACTACAATTGTGGCACTTCATACAGACTGTGTTAGCAGGGCTATTAATGCACATTTTGCTATGGTAACCAGGGAAGTGTAATGAAAGCAGCACTAAATCAGCTCTACTTTTTCATTGGTAGAAGCCATTCCTGTTCTGATTTCAGATTTGAAAAGCAGAGAAGTAGTTTTTGTGTAAATCTTTTGGAAAGTGGTCAAAAAGGCAGTTGTTTCAAAAAGTTAGGAGGCAGTGTATGTGGTTACTAAAACAGCTGTACCGTTTGATTGGTAGAATATATTTTTGTTCTGATTTGAATAGCAGAGAAGTAGAGTAAGATTTAATAGGCTCTATTGTTTTTTCTAACTTGTTGGGAAAGTGGTCAAAGTAGGTGATTTGTGTCAAAAGTTACATTTGAAGACTTGCTGTTGTTGTGGAAGGGAGGAACTCATATGGAACTGGAAAGTTTAAGGCTATTATTTGGGGAGAGAAATATGATGTTGCATCTAGTCATGACAGCTCTTTAAAAGTATAGAACTATGTAGAATAAGTTTGCATGTAGACCTACTGATAACTAGCTGTAGTTCTATCTAATAAATAAACTATTTAGGCTAACAGTGATCAACATTTCAACTTTAATTGCAGTGAAGTAGATAAAGATGTCATAACCTAAGTTTTTGTCTAACCTGTTGGGAAAGTGGTCAGAAGTTTGATAGAAAAGGAAAGCAGAAAGGCATGACATTTTAGCACGAGCCCTACCCATGCCAGCGAGTTCAGGCCCTACCTTCCCCGGTTGCTCAACCCGAAATGAGAAATACAGTAACTTCCTCCATTAGTATCCATTGCTGATCCATCTCTGTCTGTCCCTCGCTCCCCCTGCGCTGGCCCATGTACTCCTCTGCATGTGAGTATCCATAGAAACGGCCCCATTTGGGCTGCTCAATGACGAGACATGAGAGAGCTATTAGCTGATATTAGCTAGCTACTTTTCGTCACTATAAACTTTTGGTTGGTAGAAGATAATTATCTTCTGATTCTAGATTTAAATAGCAGAGAAGTAGACTAAGATGTCATACTGTCACGTGTGCTCCCTCTCCGGCCTCTAGGTCACCAGGCTGCTCGTTAGGGCGCACACCTGTCACCAGCGTTACGCAAATAATGACACTCAACTGGACTCCATCACCTCCTTGATTACCTGCCCTTTATATGTCACTCCCTTTGGTTTCTTCCCCAGTCGTCATTGTTGCTGTTTCATGTCGGTGCGCTGTTTGTGTTCGCTCTGGTTCCCCGGGATCGTCCCTGTCGTTGGTGTCCTGTGGCTGGAGCCGAACACACCGGGGAGGGGGTACTGTCACGAATGCTCTCTCTCCGGCGCTCTAGGTCGTCATGCTCCCACACCTCAGCCAGATTAACAAGTTCCTGCGCCCTAGCAAATCAAATCAAATCAAATTGTATTGGTCATATACACATGGTTAGCAGATGTTAATGCTTGTGTAGCGAAATTCTTGTGCTTCTAGTTCCGACCATGCAGTAGTATCTAACAAGTATTATAACAATTTCACAACAACTACCTTATACACACAAGTGTAAAGGAATGAATACGAGTATGTACATATAAATATATGGATGAGCGATGGCCGACCGGCATAGGCAAGATGCAGTAGGTGGTATAAAGTACAGTATATACATATGAGATGAGTAATGTAGGATATGTAAACATTATATAAAGTGGCATTTTGTAAGTGACTAGTGATACATCTGTTACATCCAATTATTAATTATTAAAGTGGCTAGAGATTGAGTCTGTATGTTGGCAGCAGCCACTCAATGTTAGTGATGGCTGTTTAACAGTCTGATGTCCTTGAGATAGAAGCTGTTTTTCAGTCTCTCTGTCCCAGCTTTGATGCACCTGTACTGACCTCGCCTTCTGGATGATAGCGGGGTGAACTGGCAGTGGCTCGGGTGGATGTTGTCCTTGATAATCTTTTTGTCCTTTCTGTGACATCGGGTGGTGTAGGTGTCTTGGAGGGCAGGTAGTTTGCCCCCGGTGATGCGTTGTGCAGACCTCACTACCCTCTGGAGAGCCTTACGGTTGTGGGCGGAGCAGTTTCCGTACCAGGCGCTGATACAGCCTAACAGGATGCTCTCGATTGTGCATCTGTAAAAGTTTGTGAGTGTTTTTGGTGACAAGCCACATTTCTTCAGCCTCCTGAGGTTGAAGAGGCGCTGTTGCTCCTTTTTCACCACGCTGTCTGTGTGGGTGGACCATTTCAGTTTGTCCGTGATGTGTACGCCGAGGAACTTAAAACTTTCCACCTTCTCCACTACTGTCCCGTCGATATGGATAGGGCGGTGCTCCCTCTGCTGTTTCCTGAAGTCCACGATCGTCTCCTTTGTTTTGTTGACGTTGAGTGACAGGTTATTTTCCTGACACCACACTCCGAGGGCCCTCACCTCCTCCCTGTAGGCCGTCTCGTCATTGTTGGTAATCAAGCCTACCACTGTAGTGTCGTCTGCAAACTTGAGAATTGAGTTGGAGGCATGCATGGCCACGCAGTCATGGGTGAACAGGGAGTACAGGAGAGGGCTGAGAACGCACCCTTGTGGGGCCCCAGTGTTGAGGATCAGCGGGGTAGAGATGTTGTTTCCTACCCTCGCCACCTGGGGGCGGCCCGTCAGAAAGTCCAGGACCCAGTTGCACAGGGCGGGGTCGAGACCCAGGGTCTCGAGCTTAATGACGAGTTTGGAGGGTACTATGGTGTTGAATGCTGAGCTGTAATCGATGAACAGCATTCTTACATAGGTATTCCTCTTGTCCAGATGGGTTAGGGCAGTGTACAGTGTGATTGTGAATGCGTCGTCTGTGGACCTATTGGGGCGGTAAGCTAATTGGAGTGGGTCTAGGGTGTCAGGTAGGGTGGAGGTGATATGATCCTTGACTAGTCTCTCAAAGCACTTCATGATGACGTAAGTGAGTGCTACGGGGCGATAGTCGTTTAGCTCAGTTACCTTAGCTTTCTTGGGAACAGGAACAATGGTGGCCTTCTGGAAACATGGCTCACTCAGGATACGTTACCAGAGTCGGTACAGCCACCCGGTTTCTTCACGCATCGTGCCGACAGAAACAAACATCTCTCTGGTAAGAAGAAGGGCGGGGGTGTATGCCTTATGATTAATGAGTCGTGGTGTGATCATAACAACATACAGGAACTCAAGTCCTTTTGTTTACCTGACCTAGAATTCCTTATGATCAAATTCATTATCTACCAAGAGAATTCTCTTAGATTATAATCACAGCCGTGTATATCCCCCCCAAGCAGCCACCTCGACGGCCCTGAAAGAACTTCATTGGACTCTATGTAAACTGGAAACCACATATCCTGAGGCTGCATTTATTGTTGCTGGGGATTTTAACAAGGCTAATCTGAAAACAAGGCTCCCTAAATTTTATCGCATTATCGAATGCGCGACCCAGGCTGGTAAAACTCTGGATCAATGCTACTCTAATACAAAGCCCTCCCTTTTTCGGCAAATCTGACCACGACTCCATTTTTTTGTTTCTCCCAGCCTATAGACAGAAACTAAAACAGGAAACGCCAATGCTTAGGTCTGTTCAACGCTGGTCTGACCAATCTGATTCCACGCTTCAAGATTGCTTCGATCACGTGGACTGGGATATGTTCCGGATAGCATCGGACAATAACATTGATGTATACGCTGATTCGGTGAGCAAGTTTATTAGCAAGTGCATCGGTGATGTGGTACCCACGGTGAATATTAAAACCTTCCCCAACCAGAAACCGTGGATTGATGGCAGCATTCGCGCAAAACTGAAAGCGCGAACCACTGCTTTTAATCATAGCAAGGCGACCGGAAACATGACCGAATACAAACAGTGTAGCTATTCCCTCCGCAAGGCAATCAAACAAGCTAAGCGTTAGTATAGAGATAAAGTAGAGCCGCAATTCAAGGGGGGACCGGTCCACTCCTGATCCCCAGGATCGTCATCTTGGTCGGCATCCTGCGGCTGGAGCCGCGCGTCGGGGAGGGGGTACTGTCACGTGTGCGCCCTCTCCGGCCTCTAGGTCACCAGGCTGCTCGTTAGGGCGCACACCTGGCACCAGCTTTACACACATAATGACACTCACCCGGACTCCGTCACCTCCTTGTCACTCCCTTTGGTTTCTTCCCCAGTCATCATTGTTCCTGTTTCATGTCGGTGCGCTGTTTGTGTTTCTTGTTTTGTGCATTTATTTATTAAATGTATTCACTCCCTGAACTTGCTTCCCGACTCTCAGCGTACGTTGTTACACATATCCTCTATGTTTTTGTATAAAGTGCTGGGAAAGTGGTTAAAATTTCAGTTGTTTACTAAAACAGCTCTATTGTTCGATTGGTATAAATATATTTTTGTTCCGATTCCAAATTTTAATAGCATAACAATTAGAGGAAGATTTCATACACTAACTTTTTACCTAAGTTGTTGGGAAAGTTGTCAAAGTAGCTGATCTGTGTCAAAGGTGGAATGGAATGTTGGAAGTCATGATGTCACAATGGGACCTTTAGAATGTTGAAGAAATCCCATGAAAGTGGACAAAAAGGACAAAAGGTTAATTGTTTAAAAAGTATCAAAAGGTTCTATAAATTAAACTTAATCCAGACCGGTCTACACATTTAAAGTTTGAATGACGTTTCTAGCTTAAATGGTGTAAGAGGAGTAGCATTGCAAATATTAACTATAATAAGTCGAAGCATGACAAAGATTTAAAGTGGGGACTCTTGCTTCCGAAGCCCCATTAATACGTCAGAAATAATTCTTACAGGATTTAAAGTGGGGACTTTTGCTTTGCAAGTCTTACTAATTCTTAGAATATGGCATATATTAGTAAATTCTTGAATTCTATCCATACTGTTTTTTTTTTGTGGTATCCAATTGGTAGTTACAGTCTTGTTCCATCGCTGCAACTCCCGTACGGACTTGGGAGTGACGAAGGTCGAGAGCCTTGCGTCCTCCGAAACACAACCCAGCCAAGCCGCACTGCTTCTTGACACAATGCCTGCTTAACCCGGAAGCCAGCCGCACTAATGTGTCGGAGGAAACGCTGTACACCTGGCGACCGTGTCACCGTGCATTGCGGAAGGAAACGCGCCATAAGCAGGCAATTGTCGCATCTATTTTCTATGCAAAATTTCTAAGTGTTGCCAAAAAAATCTCTGGACAGATTAATGGAAAGATAGCTTATGATGTGTTGTGCCTGTCTGTCTGTGGCATCTCACCAGTGGAGGGAGGGTTTGGGTCTCAGGATACTATGAATAGTACTTTACAGTGGCCAAACCTGAGCACAGAGATGACTGTGAGCATTCTGGACTCGACTCTCCCTGCCAGGCTGACAGCGTGGCCTGGAGTAGTCAAACACAGTTCTATATTGCCACAGCTGAATTTCTGTAGTTCAATGCTTCCCATGTCTCCCCCTTCTGGATATTAGGATAAAATTCATAGCGCAGTTTCAAAATGTACAGTGCCTTCAGAAAGGATTGACACCACTACCACATACAGTTGAAGTCGGAAGATTACATACACTTAGGTTGGAGTCATTAAAACTCATTTTTCCACTCCACAAATTTCTTGGTAACAAACTATAGTTTTGGCAAGTCGGTTAGGACATCTACTTTGTGCATGACACAAGTAATTTTTCCAACAATTGTTTACAGACAGATTATTTCACTTATAATTCTGTATCACAATTCCAGTGGGCCAGAAGTTTACATACTCTCAGTTGACTGGGCCTTTAAGCAGCTTGGAAAATTACAGAAAAGGATGTCATGGCTTTAGAAGCTTCTGACAGGCTAATTGACATAATTTGAGTCATTTGGAGGTGTACCTGTGGATGTATTTCAATGCCTACCTTCAAATTCAGTGCCTCTTTGCTTTACATCATGGGAAAATCAAAATAAATCAACCAAGACCTCAGAAAAAATTATTGTAGACCTCCACAATTGTAGACCTCCACAATTTCAAGCACCTGAAGGTACCACGTTCATCTGTACAAACAATAGTACGCAAGTATAAACACCATGGAACTACGCAGCCGTCATACCGCTCAGGAAGGAGACGTGTTCGGTCTCCTAGAGATGAACGTACTTTGGTGCGAAAAGTGAAAATCAATCCCAGAACAACAGCAAAGGACCTTGTGAAGATGCTGGAGGAAACAGGTACAAAAGAATCTATATCCACAGTAAAACGAGTCCTAAATCGACATAACCTGAAAGGTCACTCAGCAAGGAAGAAGCCACTGCTCCAAAACCGCCATAAAAAAAGCCCGACTACGGGTTGCAACTGCACATGGCAACAAAGATCGTACTTTTTGGAGAAATGTCCACTAGTCTGATGAAACAAAAATAGAACTGTTTGGCCATAATGACCATCGTTATGTTTGGAGGAAAAAGGGTGAGGCTTGCAAGCCGAAGAACACCAACCCAACCGTGAAGCATGGGGGTGGCAGCATCATGCTGTGGGGGTGCTTTGCTGGAGGAGGGACTGGTGCACTTCACAAAATAGATGGCAACATGAAGAAGGAAAATTATGTGGATATATTGAAGCAACATCTCAAGACATCAGTCAGGAAGTTAAAGCTTGGTCGCAAATGGGTCTTCCAAATGGACAATGACCCCAGGCATACTTCCAAAGTTGTGGCAAAATGGCTTAAGGACATCAAAGTCAAGGTATTGGAGTGGCCATCACAAAGCCCTGACCTCAATCGCATAGAAAATTTGTGGGCAGAACTGAAAAAGCGTGTGCGAGCAAAGAGGCCTACAAACCTGGCTCAGTTACACCAGCTCTGTCAGCAGGAATGGCCCAAATTTAACAACTTATTGTGCGAAGCTTGTGGAAGGCTACCCAAAATGTTTGACCCAAGTTAAACAATTTAAAGGCAATGCTACCAAATACTAATTGGGTGTATGTAAAGTTCTGACCAACTGGGAATGTGATGAAATAAAAGCTGAAATAAATCATTCTCTCAACTATTATTCTGACATTTCACATTCTTAAAATAAAGTGGTGTTATCGTATGTGTGTATGCATGTGTCTGTGTTGCTTCACAGTCCCTGCTGTTCTATAAGGTGTATAATTATATTTTTCTTAAAACAAATATAATTGCTTGCATCAGTTACTTAATGTGGAATGGAGTTCCATGTTGTCATGGCACTACGTAGTACTGTGCGCTTCCCATAGTCTGTTCTGGACTTGGGGGACTGTGAAGAGAGCTCTTGTGGCATGTCTTGTGGGGTATAAACGATTTCCATGACGTGTCGGTGCTCAATATATACAGTATAATCAGTATCCTATAATGATTATCATCAGCGCTGTTTGGCGCGTTTGTATCACATTTACCTTTAGATTATACGACTGGAGTTCCAATGGCAGACAGCATCATGATTCATGAAATCTCATTCTAACCAATAATGGGGCGTGTTCATTATAAATACATTGTGATTTAGTTTCGGTATCAAACTAACTGTTCTCATGATTTTGTTTGCAGAGCATACAGGCTGGCAGTTTATCGATAGTTCACCGTATGGGCACAAGAGAGAATTGTACAAGGTGTAGGTCGTCTCATCCCCGCGTGTGTCCCTGTCTTCCATAAAGTGCGCAAAAAGCAAAGAAGCAAAAAACATTGAATAAAAGTTTGAATAAAACCAGTTCATTTAGTAAATCTAGCCTAAGACATAGACTTAATGCCTGTGCCTTATGTAAAAATAGTATTAGTTAGCTTGGCCACTATAACAACAGGTTCAAGCATAACCGGATAAACTTGCTTTGAAAAAATAACTACTTTCAACGGCCACTAATCCCGTGTCCGGTTGCTAGAGTAGTGACTTCTACTAGCTTTGGCTGGCGTCTATTGGAAAGGAATGGTAACTACACTGGACAGCTAGTTGACAGAGTCAAAGTAGACTTTAATAATGTATGCCATTTAGCAGACGCCTTTATCCAAAGCGAACTGGGTACATGGTAGTGGAAACAGATCATAGAAACAGGATTACAGTTTTGATGTCATGGATGGTCAGTCTTTGTATCTATAGCTCTGTCTATGAATTTGAGAGTGGTTACATTTCTCCAGCCCCATCCCTCAGATTGTTACCGAAAGAAGAGCAGGGAGGCACTTTGTTATTGTTTATACTGCTGATTACCACTTTAAGAAGTTAAGATGCAGATTAAATACACACCAACATATGTTACAGATACTATAAAATGTCCCATCACTCAGACAGTTAGTGAATACACAGCATCCAGCACAGCAAACAATCAATCAATCAAACGTATTTTACAAAAGCCCATTTTACATCAAAATAATAACCACAGTGGTTATAGGGGGCGCAACAGTTCAACACAGGAGCAAATGTCAGTTGGCTTTTCATAGCTGAGCATTCATAGGTTGAGAGAGAGTCGAAACAGCAGGACCGGGACAAGGTTGCACATCCATTAAAAAGGGTAAAAAGAATCAGTGGAAAAACTATTCCATTCCGATTCCCTTCATGGATGGGTGTATCTTTGAATTCGCTGTTGAATGGCCTGCTCCTTCTCCATTTTCGTAACACCATCCTGCTCCCCCAAAGTGATCGATAGTATATCTTGGCTTGCACTGTGATGATGGTGATTCTGAGGTCTCAGGTTCATATAGCGAGGTATGGTCTTCACTGATCCCATCAGCTCCATCTGTGGCGTATAGGGGCAGGACTCGGTTGTCTACTGATGGTCGTGAGCACAATCTAGCTGGGCCCTGAGCTCTTTAGTGATGGTCCCGGTGGACCTCTTCTCCACCGCAGCACAGGAACACTGGAACCAAGGGGTCAGTTTGGCATGCTGTACTAACCCTTCTTTCCTGTTGGTAGAAAACAATTAAGGCATCAATAAGGCTATAGTTATATTGAAGAATCACTGCATATACTTGAAATAAACAATAGCATAAGAAATAACATGGATTTGCATGTACCACCTGCCTCCTGCACAGTCTCCTCCAGGATGAAAACATTTTCAGGGATGAAGATGTCATCCTGAAAACAAACAAACGTTGGGTTAAGACAACTGAACCCAAATATATCAGTTGGCGTTAACAAGCTAACTGTTGTATGCTTTGTCAACACACACACACACCCCCCAAATGCAGGGACAATTATTTTTCAGCAAACATTAGCTATGTCAACTTCAGTCTAGCTAAATGAGGTGGAGCTAACAAAACATTATAAAAACAAATCTGTCAACAAAATGTATTACAGTACTTGACTATCTGAGGTGGAAGCTAGCTACAGCAACTATTACAGTACTTGACTGTCTGAGGTGGATGCCAGCTACAGTAACTATTACAGTACTTGACTGTCTGAGGTGGAAACTAGCTACAGTAACTATTACAGGTCTTGACTGAGGTGGAAGCCAGCTACAGTAACTATTACAGTACTTGACTGTCTGAGGTGGAAGCCAGCTACAGTAACGATTACAGTACTTGACTGTCTGAGGTGGAAGCCAGCTACAGTAACGATTACAGTACTTGACTGAGGTGGAAGCCAGCTACAGTAACTATTACAGTACTTGACTGAGGTGGAAGCTAGCTACAGCAACTATTACAGTACTT
>QNTS01009232.1:11586-30000 GCA_003317085.1 Hucho hucho | reverse complement strand
GTTGATTTGGTTATGAATGTGTTATGTTGATTTGGTTGATTTGGTTATGAATGTGTTATGTTGATTTGGTTGATTTGGTTACGAATGGTTTATGTTGATTTGGTTGATTTGGTTATGAATGTGTTATGTTGATTTGGTTGATTTGGTTATGAATGTGTTATGTTGACTTGGTTATGAATGTGTTATGTTGATTTGGTTATGAATGTGTTATGTTGATTTGGTTATGAATGTGTTATGTTGATTTGGTTATGAATGTGTTATGTTGATTTGGTTGATTTGGTTATGAATGTGTTATGTTGATTTGCTTGATTTGTTTATGAATGTGTTATGTTGATTTGGTTATGAATGTGTTATGTTGATTTGGTTATGAATGTGTTATGTTGATTTGGTTATGACTGTTTTATGTTGATTTGGTTATGAATGTGTTATGTTGATTTGGTTATGAATGTGTTATGTTGATTTGGTTGATTTGGTTATGAATGTGTTATGTTGATTTGGTTATGAATGTGTTATGTTGATTTGGTTGATTTGGTTACGAATGTCTTATGTTGACTTGGTTATGTGTTATGTTGATTTGGTTATGAATGTGTTATGTTGATTTGGTTATGACTGTTTTATGTTGATTTGGTTATGAATGTGTTATGTAGCTGTTATGGAGGGCCCCAAAGCGTTCCCCATAATTCAAACACTTCGCTCAAATGTGGCTCAGAGAATGACAGCCAAGCGGCTCTAAATGATGGACTGATGTCAATGGAAGATTTGCATGGAAGAGCCGCACGCCTTAAGTTAACATTAGTCTCTCAAGTTAGCGTTCGTCCATGTATAGGCTACATTGTATAAGCATACCCCATATCATTGCCTATTTTAATAGTTCCAGCTTCAGGACTCCTGATGGTAAAGTGCACTGGCAACACTACAAGCCATGGCTCTGCTTCCATCTGTCATAAAGCTCAAAATAAAAGGGCCAAATGTGGCCTGGCTGCATACCTCTGTGAACCTGGCAATTACTGTGGACTACCACATGACCTCACCAGCCTCTCCTCTACCTTTGTGATTCTAGGACCCTTGCCAGAGACAGAGTTCCCTGTTCCCCCCATCCTTCAAAGGCAGTATTCAGGCCCCAGCGTACACTAATACTACCACGGAAAACATTCTCAGCAAAACCCCACCACCATCAGCCACTATCTTTCTTTTTCAGCTTTCTTTCTTTCTTTCTTTCTTTCGTTTCTTTCTTTTTTTATTTCTGTCGTTCTCCTTTCCCCTCTACTGTAATTAATGGCAAATTGTTGCTATCCATCATCTCTAATACAAACTTAATTTTGTTATTTTCGTGAGGGAAATTTTTCAGGGACAAATCAGGGGATGGATTGAGGTTGATGTGGAGGTTGCTGGGTAATGACCCTGAGGAGAGGCTGGCTGCAGGCAGGTCAAATTGGCCCTAATTCGCTTGTGATGTTTTCATGCAACACTGTACAGGTTTATCAGGTTTATTTCTCTCACACTGGCTGCTAATACACTCTTAGAACCTAAAATGGTTATTTGGCTGTCCCGATAGGAGAACCCATTGAATAACTATTTTTGGTTCCAGGTAGAACCATTTTGGTTCTACATGGAACCTAAAAGAGTTCTACCTGGAACCAAAAAATTGTTCTACCTGGAACCAAAAAGGGTTATCCTATGGGGACAGCTGAATAACCCTTTTGGAACTCTTTTTTTTTAAGTGTAGAAAAGCAAAAGGAAGTTAAGGCAGAACCACACAGACAAACAGAGAATACAGGTATAAATACATTGGGGATAATGGGGAAGATGGGCGACACCTGGAGGGGGTGGAGACAAGCACAAAGACAGCTGAAACAGATCAGGGTGTGACATTACTGTGCTAAAATTGTCCACAGATGATCTAAATAAGCAGTAACACAATAAAAAAATATGATATAATTTTTATTTAATTTTTTTTATCTAATGTTTTGTCTCAGTTTTTATGCTCCAAATCTCAAAATGTGCTAAAACTGCATCAAAACCTCAGGAAATATGGACAGGGTCATCATAGGCCTTGTTGCTTTGTCTAGCTTAATTTGTTGCATTGAGACAATTTCAGATTTTGTGCATGCGTATCGCCTAAGCATGTTGTGTGGGTAAGCCTGGGATAAGCTCTGCACATTTGGGCGTGTCTACATAATTGGCACTTTATGTAGACTTTATAATTGGCACTAAGTGAACAAAGATATCTAGCAAAAACAACCTGACAAAATGGATGATATACTCAAATCAAATCAAATAGAATTTTATATACACCTGTTTAGCAGATGTTATTGCAGGTGTAGCGAAATGCTTGTGTTTCTAGCTCCAACAGTGCAGTAATATCTAACAAGTAATATCTAACAATTTCACAACAATACACACAATTCACACAAATCTAAGTAAAGGAATGGAATAAAGAATATGTAAATATATGGATGAGCAATGTCAGATGATGATGAGCTTGGAGGGTACTATGGTGTTGAATGCTGAGCTATAGTCAATGAACAGTATTCTTACATAAGTATTCCTCTTGTCCAGATGGGATAGGGCAGTGTGCAGTGCGATGACGATTGAATTGTCTGTGGATCTATTGGGACGGTAAGCAAATTGAAGTGGGTCTAGGGTGTCAGGTAAGGTAGAGGTGATATGATCCTTGACCAGTCTCTCAAAGCACTTTATGATGACAGAAGCGAGTGCTATGGGGCGATAGTCATTTTGTTCAGTTACCTTTGCTTTCTTGGGTACAGGAACAATGGGGGCCATCTTGAAGCATGTGGGGACAGCAGAGTGGGATAGGGAGAGATTGAATGTGTCCGTTAACACACAATCCAGCTCGACTGTGCATGCTCTGAGGACGCTGCTAGGGATGCCGTCTGGGCCGGCAGCCTTGCGAGGGTTAACAGGCTTAAACGTCTTACTCACGTCGGCCACGGAGAAGGAGAGTCCACAGTCCTTGGTAGCGGGCCGCGTCAGAGGCACTGTGTTATCCTCAAAGCGGGCGAAGAAGGTGTTTTAGCTTGTCCGGAAGCAAGACGTTGATGTCTGCGACGTGGCTGGTTTTCCTTTTGTAGTCCGTGATTGTCTGCAGACCCTGCCACATACGTCTCATGTCTGAGCCGTTGAATTGTGACTCCACTTTGTTTCTATACAGACATTTTGCCTGTTTGATTGCCTTACATAGGGAATAACTACACTGTTTGTATTCTGCCATATTCGCAGTCACTTTGCCATTGTTAAATGCGGTGGTTCACGCTTTCAGTTTTGCACGAATGCTGCCATCTATCCACGGTTTCTGGTTAGGGTAGGTTTTAATAGTCACAATGGGTACAACAGCTCCTATACACTTCCTGATAAATACATTCACCGTGTCAGCATATTCATCAATGTTATTCTCGGAGGCTACCCGGAACATATCCCAGTCCATGGGATCAAAACATTTTTGAAGTGTGGATTCTGATTGGTCAGACCAGCGTTGAATAGTCCTTAGCACGGGAACTCAGGATATGTGGTTTCCAGTTTGCATAAAGTCCAGTGAAGTTCTTTGAGGGCCGTCGTGGTATCGGCTTGAGGGGGAATAAACACGGCTGTGATTATAACCGAAGAGAATTCTCTTGGGAGGTGATACGGTCGGCATTTAATTGTGAGGTATTCTAGGTCGGGTGAAGAAAAGGACTTGAGCTCTTGTTATCACAATCACACCATGAGTAGTTAATCCTGAAACACACACAACCGCCCTTCTTCATCCCAGAGAGGTATTTATTCCTGTCTGCGCAATGAACTGAGATCCCAACTGACTGTACGGACTCAGACAGTATATCCAGGAGAGAGCCATGTTTCCGTGAAACAGAGTATCTAACAATTCCTGATGTCTCTCTGGAAGGAAATCCTCGCCCTCAGCTCATCAACTTTATTATCTAGAGACTGAACATTAGCGAGTAAAATACTTGGAAGTGGTGGCTGGTGTGCGCGCCTCCTGAGTCGGACTAGAAGTCCACTCCGAGTACCTCTTCTCCGCCGGCAATGTTTTGGGTCAGCCTCTGGAATCAGTTCCGTTGCCCTGGGGAGTACAAACAAAGGTTCCGATTCGGGAAAGTCTTATTCCTGGTCGTAATGCTGGTAATGCTGGTGAGTTACCACCACTCTGATATCCAAAAGTTCTTCCCGGCTGTATGTAATAACACAAACAAAATTCTGGCCTAATAATGTAAGAAATAACACAAAGGCTAAAGGTTAGCTAGACACATGAACACTTCAACCTTGTTTTCGGTACATTAAACAGAAGACAGAATGATTTGATTGAAGCAGTAAAAGACAGACGAATGGACTTCATTTACAAGTAAAGGTAGGCCTAAATGCATTTTCCTTTGCAATTTGCGGGTTTCGTTTTGATGAGACAGTTGTTTTATGTTTTGTACTGCATTTTTGAGTAAATTTGATTGTTGATATGGACTTTTCCTTAGAAACCTATTTATTATATATGTGTGTGTGCAATAATATTGTACATATTAATATGTCTGTGTTTGTCCACGCTGCTCACGGTGAATTGGAGGAATTGTAAATCCATTGTGAAAAGCTATGGAGTTTGCGTTTTAAATGATTCGGATGAAATGTGCCCATATATTTTAGTGCCACCTATTGGTAGTGCCACCTAACTGTGGCTCTATGGCTGAACTGAGTTGAGCAGTGTGTCATTTTGTTGGAAGATATGAAAAATGCCACTATTGGAGGCTATCACTTGTGTATCTTGGCTACATTGGTATTTACATTTTGGGGGAAATTGTTTCTCAATTTTAGTTAATAGACAATATCACTCTGGTTGTTGGAGCTATCTGTTGTATGGTGAACTTGGGCTTCATCAAGGTTTATTTGTGAGTAAATCTGTCTTTGATAATTGCCTACATAGCCACCGACTTCACCGCATGTCACTACAGTGTACCACATGAGGTACAGTGTACCAACTAATCTTGGTGTTCTGTTGAGAGAACAGTAGCTTGTATGTTTTTTACTGTCGCCACAGTCCTCCAGTCCTCCAGAGCGTATCCCACGCTCCACTGCATGTGTTTCTGTAGCTGTGCCACAGTCAATAAATAGGGAAATGAATGTGTTGAGATATCAAATCACCTTTCGTTTAAAAGCAGAAAAGAAACAGGGAAAAATGAACGAATTAATTAAAGAAACTGAAGATTATGACTCAATAAACCTCAGTGAAATAGACTGCCTTGGGTCATCTGATTTAATTTTGTTCATCTGTAATAATATTGTGTTAAGCAGATTTTGTTTGCACTGAGGTGGTGTACTACAGACCTTTGCAGTCAGGAAAGGATATAGCGTAGAATAAGATTGGTCCTGCGGGACTTGAACAAAAAGCCCTCTGTATAGGCTAGACTGCAGGGAACCAGGGGAGTAGTGCACAGAACATTGGCTGCTATGAGAAATAATAAACTGTTACTATCAATGCTTCTGAGAATACACAAAACACACTACTGTAACTATGAGAGCTTAGGTTATAGGTTACACTAATACAGTACACTGCTGTTATCAATATGTGCCCACGCAACAAGGCACTAAAGTAATAACGCAAACAATGTGGCAAAGCAATTCACTTTTTGTCATGGATAAAAAGCATTATGTTTGGGGCAAATCCAATACAACACATTTTTTCACGCATAGTGGTGGCTGCATCATGTTATGGGGACTGGGGAGTTTTTCAGGATCCTTTTTTTTACGTAATGACGCCAAGCACAGGCAAATCTTAGAGGAAAACCTGGTTCAGTCTGCTTTCCACCAGACATTGGGAGATTAATTCACCTTTCAGCAGGACAATAACCCAAAACACAAGGCCAAATCTACACTGGAGTTGCTTACCAAGAAGACACTGAATGTTCCTAAGTGGCCGAATTACAGTTTTGACTTAAATCTGCTTGAAAATCTATGGCAAGACCTGAAAATGGTCTAACAATGATCAACGACCAATTTCACAGAGCTTGAAGTATTTTAAAAAGAATAATGGGAAAATATTGCACAATCCAGGTGTGTAAAGCTCTAAATGTGTAAAAAGTCAAGGGGTGTGAATTCTTTCTGAAGGCACTTTACTCTGCTCTTGGCATGTGTGCGCGAGCCAACATCTCACAGATACAGTGCGGTAGGCTAATCTATATGATAAGATTATAATGGAAAGCGCAAGAATAAATGTATTTGTCAAACAGTAGTAGAATGGCGCCGGAGAGGATGGCTGACGTTTTACAGTGCTCCAAACCAAATGTGGTATTTTGTTCATTTTTTGCATTGTTTGTTATTTTTGTAACTTATTTTGTACATTATGTTGCTGCTACCGTCACTTATGACCAAAAATAACTTCTGGACATCAGAACAGCGATTACTCACCATGAACTGGTATAAGCTTTTCATTTAACGAGTCTGACGAGTCCGACATGAAGGATATACTGTTTTCCCGGGAACAGGCCGAAATCCCAGTCATTTGTATGAAGAGAAGATGGAGAAAAAGGGGGCGGAGGTCGCGCTACCTTCTGAGAATTTCCTTGGCGAGCGAGTAAACCCCCACTGCCATCTGTTCTATTGGCCAACATGCAATCATTGGAAAATAAAATGGATGACCTGCGAGCAAGATTAAACTACCGTGACATTAAAAACTGTAATATCTTATGTTTCACCGAGTCGTGGCTGAACGACGACATGAATAACGTACAGCTGGCGAGTTACACTGTATCGACAGGATAGAACAGCAGCCTCTGGTAAGACAAGGGGTGGCGGTCTATGTATATTTGTAAACAACAGCTGGTGCACGATATCTAAGGAAGTCTCAAGGTTTTGCTCGCCTGAGGTAGAGTACCTCATGATAAGCTGTAGACCACACTATCAAGTTTTCATCTGTATTTTTCGTAGCTGTCTACATACCACCACAGACCGATGTTGGCAATAAGACCGCACTCAATGAGCTGTATACCGGCATAAGCAAACAGGAAAACGCTCAACCAGAGGTGGTGCTCCTAGTGGCCGGGGACTTTAATGAAGGGAAACTTAAATACGTTTTACCAAATTTCTACCAGCATGTTAAATGTGCAACCAGAGGGGAAAAAAACTCTAGACCACTCCACACACAGAGAAGCATACAAAGCTCTCCCTCGCCCTCCATTTGGCAAATATGACCATCATTCTATCTTCCTGATTCCTGCTGACAAGCTAAAATTAAAGCAAGAAGCACCAGTAACTCGGTCAATAAAAAAGTGGTCAGATGAAGTAGATGCTAAGCTACAGGACTGTATTGCTAGCACAGACTGGAATATGTTCCGGGATTCTTCCGATGGCATTGAGGAGTACACCACATCAGTCACTGGCTTCATCAATAAGTGCATCGATGACGTCGTCCCCACAGTGACTGTACATACATACCCCAACCAGAAGCCATGGATTACAGGCAACATCAGCACTGAGCTAAAGGGTAGAGCTGCCGTTTCAAGGAGCAGGACTCTAACCTGGAAGCTTATAAGAAATTCCGCTATGCCCTCGGACAAACCATCAAACAGGCAAAGCATCAATACAGGACATAGATCGAATCATACTACACCGGCTTCGACGCTCGTCGGATGTGGCAGGGCTTGCAAACTATTACAGACTACAAAGGGAAGCACAGCCGAGAGCTGCCCAGTGATACGAGCCTATCAGACGAGCTAAATTACTTCTATGCTCGCTTCGAGGCAAGTAACACTGAAACATGCATGAGAGCATCAGCTGTTCCGGACGACTGTGTGATCACGCTCTCCACAGCCGACGTGAGTAAGACCTTTAAACAGGTCAACATTCACAAGGCCGCAGGGCCAGACGGATTACCAGGATGTGTACTCCGAGCATGTGCTGACCAAATGGCAAGTGTCTTCACTGACATTTTCAACCTCTCCCTGTCTGACTCTGTAATACCAACATGTTTCAAGCAGACAACCATAGTCCCTGTGCCCAAGGACACTAGGTAACCTGCCTATATTACTACCGACTTGTAGCACTCACGTCTGTAGCCATGAAAGGCTTTGAAAGGCTAGTCATGGCTCACATCAACACCATTATCCCAGAAAACCTAGACCCACTCCAATTTGCATACCGCCCTAACAGATCCACAGATGATGCAATCTCTATTGCACTCCACACTGCCCTTTCCAACCTGGACAAAAGGAACACCTATGTGAGAATGCTATTCACTACAGCTTAGCGTTCAACACCATAGTCACTTCAAAGCTAAGCTAAGGACCCTGGGACTAAACACCTCCCTCTGCAACTGGATCCTGGTGGTAAGGGTAGGTAACAACACATCCGCCACGCTGATCCTCAACACGGGGCCCCTCAGGGGTGGGTGCACAGTCCCCTCCTGTATTCCCTGTTCACTCATGACTGCACGGCCAGGCACGACTCCAACACCATCATTAAGTTTGCCGATGACACAACAGAGGTAGGCCTGATCACCAACAATGATGAGACAGCCTATAGGAAGGAGGTCAGAGACCTGGCAGTGTGGTGCCAGGACAACAACCTCTCCCTCAACGTGATCAAGACAAAGGAGATGATTGTTGACTACAGGAAAAGGAGGACCGACCCCGCCGCCATTCTCATCGACGGGGCTGTAGTGGAGCAGGTTGAGCGCTTCAATTTCCTTGGTGTCCACATCATCAACAAACTAACATGGTCCAAGCACACCAAGACAGTCGTGAAGAGGGCACGACAAAACCTATTCCCCCTCAGGAGACTGAAAAGATTTGGCATGGGTCCTCAGATCCTCAAAAGGTTCTACAGCTGAACCATCGAGAGCATCCTGACTGGTTGCATCACTGCCTGATATGTCAACTGCTCGGCCTCCGACCCCAAGGCACTACAGAGGGTAGTGCGTATAGCCCAGTACATCACTGGGGCCAAGCTTCATGCCATCCAGGACCTCTATACCAGGCGGTGTCAGAGGAAGGCCCTAAAAATTGTCGAAAACTCCAGCCACCCTAGTCATAGACTGCTCTCTCTGCTACCGCACGACAACCGGTACCGGTGTGCCAAGTCTAGGTCCAAGACGCTTCTAAACATGTTCTACCCCCAAGCCATAAGACTCCTGAACATCTAATCAAATGGCTACCCAGACCATTTGCATTGACCCCTCCCCCTCTTTTACACTGCTGGTACTCTCTGTTATTATCTATGCATAGTCACTTTAATAACTCTACCTACATCTACATATTACCTCAATTACCTCTACTAACCTTCCCCAGATCTGTGGGACCTTAAATAGACAGATGTGTGCCTTACCTAATAATGTACAATTAATTAAATTTACCACAGGTGGACTCGAATCAAGTTGTAGAAACATCTCAAGGATGATCAATGGAAACAGGATGCACCTGAGCTCAACTCAACTTCGAGTCTCATAGCAAACGGTCTGAATCAAATCTAATTTTATTGGTCGCACACGTGTTTAGCAGATGTTATTACAGGTGTAGCGAAATGCTTGTGTTTCTAGCTGTTTCTTGTTTCTAGTAGTAAAATCGAACAAGTAATATCTAACAATACACACAATCTAAAGAAAAGGAATGGAATTAAGAATATATAAATATTTGGACGAGCAATGTCAGAGCGGCATAGACTAAGATACAGTAGAATAAGATAGAATACGGTATATACATATGAGATGAGTAATGCAAAATATGTAAACATTAAAGTGACTAGTGTTCCAATTATTATAGTGGTCAGTGATTTAAATTCTATGTATATAGGGCAGCAGCCTCTAATATGCTAGTGATGGCTATTTAACAGTCTGATGCCCTTGAGAAGCTGTTTTTCAGTCTCTCGGTCCCAGCTTTGATGCACCTGTACTGACCTCGCCTTCTGGATGATAGGGCCAGACCATATCCCATATCTCAAGCATAACAGATTACTAATCAATACATTGACGACAAGCCACCAATGGCTCACAAAGGAGAAGAGAAATAGCAGTTGAGCTTTTTTTTGTTTGGTCCGTCAATCATCTAGTGTATACATGTAATAAACGGTATATGGTGCATGATGTTTGACTTGTGAGTTTGGGAACGACAGGAATGTTTTATAAGGGGCAGCTGTGTTTACCTTTGTTAGGCATGACATAGACAAATGAGTTGGCTTAAGCAGAAACAGACAGGCGCTAGCCTAGCTGCTGTTGCACTGTTAAAATGAAGTGCTTTGTAACACCAAAACTAGTGGTAACTGAGTTGCCACCATCTTGAAGGAGACAAAACCCTAACTTTTCTGGTATTGAAACACATCGTCCTGAGTTTTGAAACATTACATGGTGTGTTGTAACACCACTAAATCAAGTGTTGTGCAACACCTTGCCAGGAACTGGGAGCACTAACAGAAAATATTGAAAACACTATGCTGGTGTTGGAGTCTTGTTCCGTGCAGAATTAGATACCTTCTCTTTTGGTGTCCTTTCCTCTGTTCATAGCTTCTAAACACCATTATGATATGTTGAATCCTCTCTAGTGTAGAATATATTTTTTTCTGAAGTGTTGATGTTTAACATTGTTTTATGTATTTGATCATTTGCCATTTTATACCATTTTGGAAGGCAGACACAGTGTTCAAACCACCAGCACTAACTCCAGGCTGAACTGCAAGAATTGAGGAATCTGCCTTTGCCTCTTACATTGACAATTATGAGTTTGGGAATGGGTTCTGTCCCCATTGAACCTCAATTTTCCTAACGGTTTTGATATCCGTTCATCATGATCCATTACACCTCATGGCACAATAAGCTTAATACTAATATATAAATATACTTTTCTTTCTTCAAAAATGCATACAACATTGTGCGAAAGAATCATAAAGTCAAAATGAAATGGCAAGACAGGATATGCAAGTTGATCAAAACCAGACTTCCAATGAGTTTGATCACTCAATTTTCTCTCTCTTTGCTTATCCTCATGAAAGATACTTACAGTTGAAGTCAGAAGTTTACATACACTTAGGTTGGAGTCATTAAAACTTGTTTTTCAACCACTCCACAAATTTCTTGTTAACAAACTATAGTTTTGGCGAGTCGGTTAGGACATGAACTTTGTGCACGACACAAGTAATTTTTCCAACAATTGTTTACAGACAGATTATTTCACTTATAATTCACTGTATCACAATTCCAGTGGGTCAGAAGTTTATATACACTAAGTTGACTGTGACTTTAAACAGCTTGGAAAATTCCATAAAATGATGTCATGGCTTTAAAAGCTTCTGATTGGCTAATTGACATCATTTGAGTCAATTGGAGGTGTACCTGTGGATGTATTTCAAGGCCTACCTTCAAACTCAGTGCCTCTTTTCTTGACATCATGGGAAAATCAAAAGAAATCAGCCAAGACCTCAGAAAAGAAATTGTGACCTCCGCAAGTCTGGTTCATCCTTGGGAACAATTTTCAAATGCCTGAAGGAACCACGTTCATCTGTACAAACAATAGTACGCAAGTATAAGCCCCATGGGACCACGCAGCCGTCATACCTTTCAGGAAGGAGACGCGTTCTGTCTCCTAGAGATTAACGTACTTTGGTGTGAAAAGTGCAAATCAATCCCAGATCAACAGCAAAGGACCTTGTGAAGATGCTGGAGGAAACAGGTACAAAGTATCTATATCTACAGTAAAACGAGTCCTATATTGACATAACCTGAAAGGCCACTCAGTAAGGAATAAGCCACTGCTCCAAACCGCCATTTAAAAGCCAGACTACGGTTTGCAACTGCACATGGGGACAAAGATCGTACCTTTTGGAGAAATGTCCTCTGGTCTGATGAAACAAAAATAGAACTGTTTGGCCATAATGACCATCGTTATGTTTGGAGGAAAAAGGGTGAGGCTTGCAAGCCGAAGAACACCATCCCAACCGTGAAGCATGGGGTTGGCAGCGTCATGTTGTGGGGGTGCTTTGCTCCAGGAGGGACTGATGCACTTCACAAAATAGATGGCATCATGAGGAAGCAAAATGATGTGGATATATTGAAGCAACATCTCAAGACATCAGTGAGGAAGTTAGAGCTTGGTCGCAAATGGGTCTTCCAAATGGACAATGACACCAAGCATACTTCCAAAGTTGTGGCAAAATGGCTTAAGGACAACAAAGTCAAGGTATTGGAGTGGCCATCACAAAGCCCTGACCTCAATCCCATAGAAAATGTTTGGGCAGAGGAGCAAGGAGGCTTACAAACCTGACTCAGTTGCACCAGCTCTGTCAGGAAGAATGGGCCAAAATTCACCCAATTTATTGTGGGAAGCTTGTGGAAGGCTACCCGAAACATTTGACCCAAGTTAAACAATTTAAAGGCAATGCTACCAAATACTAATTGAGTGTATGTAAACTTCTGACCCAATGGGAATGTGATGAAAGAAATAAAAGCTGAAATAAATAATTCTCTCTACTATTATTCTGACATTTAACATTCTTAAAAGAAAGTGGAGATCCTAACTGACCTAAGACAGGGAATTGTTACTAGGATTAAATGTCAGGAATTGTGAAAAACTGAGTTTAAATGTATTTGGCGTACAGTGAGGGAAAAAAGTATTTGATCCCCTGCTGATTTTGTACGTTTGCCCACTGACAAAGAAATGATCAGTCTATAATTTTAATGGTAGGTTTATTTGAACAGTGAGAGACAGAATAACAACAAACAAATCCAGAAAAACGCATGTGAAAAATGTTATAAATTGATTTGCATTTTAATGAGGGAAATAAGTATTTGACCCCTCTGCAAAACATGACTTAGTACTTGGTGGCAAAACCCTTGTTGGCAATCAAAGAGGTCAGACGTTTCTTGTAGTTGGCCACCAGGTTAGCACACATCTCAGGAGGGATTTTGTCCCACTCCTCTTTGCAGATCTTCTCCAAGTCATTAAGGTTTNATCGTCCCTTTGATGCGGTGAAGTTGTCCTGTCCCCTTAGCAGAAAAACACCCCCAAAGCATAATGTTTCCACCTCCATGTTTGACGGTGGGGATGGTGTTCTTGGGGTCATAGGCAGCATTCCTCCTCCTCCAAACACGGCAAGTTGAGTTGATGCCAAAGAGCTCCATTTTGGTCTCATCTGACCACAACACTTTCACCCAGATGTCCTCTGAATCATTCAGATGTTCATTGGCAAACTTCAGACGGGCATGTATATGTGCTTTCTTGAGCAGGGGGACCTTGCGGGCGCTGCTGGATTTCAGTCCTTCACGGCGTAGTGTGTTACCAATTGTTTTCTTGGTGACTATGGTCCCAGCTGCCTTGAGATCATTGACAAGATCCTCCCGTGTAGTTCTGGGCGGATTCCTCACCGTTCTCATGATCATTGCAACTCCATGAGGTGAGATCTTGCATGGAGCCCCAGGCCGAGGGAGATTGACAGTTCTTTTGTGTTTCTTCCATTGTTGTCACCTTCTCACCAAGCTGCTTGGCGATGGTCTTGTAGCCCATTCCAGCCTTGTGTAGGTCTACAATCTTGTCCCTGACATTCTTGGAGAGCTCTTTGGTCTTGGCCATGGTGGAGAGTTTGGAATCTGATTGATTGCTTGCTTCTGTGGACAGGTGTCTTTTATACAGGTACCAAACTGAGATTAGGAGCACTCCCTTTAAGAGTGTGCTCCTAATCTCAGCTCGTTACATGTATAAAACACACCTGGGAGCCAGAAATCTTTCTGATTGTGAGGGGGTCAAATACTTATTTCCCTCATTAAAATGCAAATCAATTTATAACATTTTTCACATGCGTTTTTCTGGATTTTTTTGTTGTTATTCTGTCTCTCACTGTTCAAATAAACCTATCATTAAAATTATAGACTGATCATTTCTTTGTCAGTGGGCAAACGTACAAAATCAGCAGGGGATCAAATACTTTTTTTCCTCACTGTAAGTGTATGTAAACTTACGACTTCAACTGTATCTCTCTTGCATATTACATAATTTATGCAGCACCATACAAAACATTTTTGGACTCACCTTGTGAAGGTGGTGCAGCGGTCCTTTGTGGGCAAATTTTGTCATCAAACTTTGTCATCAAAGTTTGGCGTTCTGTGGATTTATGGTGGGAACACAGCCACTCCGTTGAATAGTTAGTGGTTGCTTTGCGATGCTTGGGCTGAAATTTGGGATGTCTACCCTTACTAAGGACATAAACTTGACGATGAAGTACTGTCCCCATGAGTGACAGAACACTGTCCCCAATGCTCCTATTTTCTGCTGTCTCACCCCACCGCCACAGAAAGCACTGAGCTAAGCTGAAACACCTGCATTTTGGAGCTGCCTTACTCAATAAAACAAAAAGAGACCATGTGCGTATGCAGCTTTATTAACTAAATTATAAATATAAAAAAATGACATTGTTTGCAAACTGATATGTGACATACGTTAATGCCAAAATAACATGCAAACAGGCAAGCCCCCCCAAAAAATATTTATATTCATATATGTATATATTTTTTTCTTATTTTTATTTTTTTGTTGCTAAAAATCTGTTTCTCAAAACACTGATTGTATAAAAAACACAGTTTTTGTTTTGATGCTGCCTTTTTACATGCACTGAAACCCCAAAAAGTGATTTCACAACATTCTCTTAAAAACTCTAAAATTCAAGTTGAAGAACCACTTTGGGTGTTTCAGAGTACTTCATTTCTGTATTAAAACACTTCCACTGGGTTTAAATTCAAAGACCCTCCAAACACCAGATCTCAGTTGAGGTGCGCTACTTTTCATGATTTCATTACACAATCATGGTGTTTTGAGACGTTCTATTTTTAAAGTGTGGTCAGGAAAAGATTACCGCTCTGCCACAATCTAACCTCTTTTATCAATGATGATTTTACCGTGATCTTACCATTGTTAACTGAGAGTGCCTCATGAATAGACATAATTTCTCACAAGTCTAAGGTCTCTTATGTTACGAAGTCTTTCCATGAGAGATTAGTCTTTACACAAATGGATTATGACACTGTTAAAGATGAAATGGTCTGTGCCCTCACTCACACCCAAACACAAATTTCAGCCATGGGTGGCTCAGTCTCACACCAACCAGGAAGTGAATTTTGTATTTTTATCAAATCTCTTCCCATTTTTGTGTTCCACCATCAGTATCCCTCAGTATCCATTGGTATACTTGTGCAACATTCAGGGTTTGAATGGGACATTGTACTGCTGCCCCCTCCCCATAGTATGGGCTCAATAACCGTCCATTTTCTGGGTCCCTGCCCTCACACAATCACACATCAGCTCCAATCTGTCCTTACGATGCTCCGCTGCACCCCAGGAATGGCCCACTCCACTCAGATCTCAGTGGCTGCAGTAAAACCCTGCTATACAGTATAGTGAAACGCTGCTGTACAGGGGAAGGGTGGGGTCAGTACCCTCCTCACAGATACCTTGGGTACGTGCTCAGGTAAGGCACGCACGCATGTACACAGAGAAACACACACTCACACATAAACACAAACAGACACACACACACACACAACCAGTTCAGTCATAAATACCCACTGAGAGCACAAACACAGAAAAACACACCCACAGTCTAGCAGCTATTACCAGTCTCTGAGATACCTATAGATATCTACACTCATTCACCCCCTCACAGAGTACCTGTCATTAAATTGTCATTACCACCCTTGGTTAAAGGAAAACTATTTTGGTATTTGTTCCATTAGTCCATTGTTGATATACTCCCAACATGTTTTGCATGTCAGCAATCAAGTTTTCAAAAATATAACTGTCAAAATACAGAAATACAGCTGGTATTATTCATTTTGCATCATATGATGTTAAGGTTTGCTGTGATGTGAACGACTGGATACAGAATAACGTTAGAGTAACGTTATGGCAGCTATAGCTTACCAAGGTCAGTGTCTCCCCCACTGTGTGTAGAAACCTGCCCATCTGTTTGGGCTTCTGGCTCTATTGTCCAAACGGCTTGAATCAAAAGGGTCACGTTAGGAGGGACATCAATAAACCTTTGAATGGACGCAGAACAATAGAAGAGCCCATTGCTGGGCTATGGTCAGTACATCTGTGTCAAACATCATCTCCTGCTATGAGATAAATCTATTAGACGCCGTGAGAGAATGCTGAGGTGGACAACTGGGAGGATGTGGAGGATTCTATGGTTCAGCTTTAGGTTTTAATTTGTACCTTTCTCTTTTACTCTGGAAAGAAGGGAGATATTTATAGAGATGTATGATCTTAATTTGAGCCAGTTTGCTACAGCAGGAAAATAATCCTGCAGCAACAGGAATGTGAATTATTATGTGGATTATAATTCATGGATTTATTTTGTATGTAGATGTTGATACATTTTCGTTAGGGCAAATCAGGTGTGAAATTTCAAAGTGGAAATTACAAACTTTAGAAGCCTTTTAAAAACTATAAATAAACTACACGTTTGCATTTCTTGCCATGTTGGAAAAATTCTCAGCAACAAAAGAGTGATCAAATTGAGATACCACATCTGTAGGTCAAAACACAATGTTCTTCTTCTTTAGAAGAAAAGATGCTGGAAAAGAGGCCGCAGATCGGGCAGCCTTCTGAGAATCCGTAGGCGAGCGAGTAAACTCTCACTGCCATCCGTTCTTCTTGCTAACGTGCAATCATTGGAAAATAAGATTGATGACCTATGATTAAGATTATCCTACCAACATCAAAAACTGTGGCATCTTATGTTTCACCGAGACGTGGCTGAACGACAATACGGACAATATAGAGCTAGTGGGATTTTCCAGGCACCGGCAGAACAGAAACGCTACCTCTAGTAAGACGAGGGGTGGGGGTGTGTGTGTCTATTTGTCAATAACAGCTGGTGTGCAATGTCTAATATTAAAAAAGTCTCATAAAATGCCTTTTATGCTCGCTTCGAGGCAAGCAACACTGAAGCATGCATGAGACCACCAGCTGTTCTGGATGACTGTGTGATAATGCTCTCAGTAGCCGATGTGAACAAAAGCTTTAAACAGGTCAACATTCACAAAGCCGTTGGACCAGACGGATTACCAGGACGTGTACTCAAAGCATGCGCGGACCAACTGTCAAGTGTCTTCACTGACATTTTCAACCTCTCCCTGACCGAGTCTGTAATACCTACATGTTTCAAGCAGACCACCATAGTCCCTGTGCCCAAGGAATGCCTAAATGATTACCGACCCGTAGCACTCACGTCGGTAGCCATGAAGTGCTTTGAAAGGCTGGTCATGGCTCACATCAACAGCATCCTCCCGGACACCCTAGACCCACTTCAATTCATATACCGCCCTAACAGATCCGCACTTTCTCACCTGGACAAAAGGAACACCTATGTGAGAATGCTGTTCATTGACTACAGCTCAGCGTTCAACACCATAGTGCCCACTAAGCTCATCACTAAGCTAAGGACTAAACACCTCCCTCTGCAACTGGATCCTGGACTTCCTGACGGGCCGCCCCTAGGTGGTAAGAGTAGGCAACAACACGTCTGCCACGCTGATCCTTAACACTGGGGCCCCTCAGAGGTGTTTACTTAGTCCCCTCTTGTATTCCCTGTTCACCCACGACTGCGTGGCCAAACACAACTCCAACACCATCATTAAGTTTGCTGACGACACAACAGTGGTAGGCCTGATCACCGACAATGATGAGACGGCCTATAGGGAGGAGGTCAGAGAACTGGCAGTGTGGTGCCAGGACAACAACCTCTCCCTCAATGTGAGCAAGACAAAGGAGCTGATCATGGACTACAGGAAAAGGAGGGCCGAACAGGCCCCCATTAACATCGATGGGGCTGTAGTGGAGCGGGTCACGACAAAACCTTTTCCCCCTCAGGAGACCGAAAAGATTTGGCATGGGTCCCCAGATCCTCAAAAGGTTCTACAGCTGCACCATCGAGAGCATCCTGACCGGTTGCATCACCGCCTGGTATGGCAACTGCTCGGCATCTGACCGTAAGGCGCTACAGAGGGTAGTGCGAACCGCCCAGTACATCACTGGGGCCAAGCTTCCTGCCATCCAGGACGTATACAATAGGCGGTGTCAGAGGAAAGCCCATAAAATTGTCAGAGACTCCAGTCACCCAAGTTATGGACTGTTTTCTCTGCTACCGCACGGCAAGCGGTAGCGAAGCGCCAAGTCTAGGCCCAAAAGGCTCTTCAACAGCTTCTACCCCCAAGCCATAAGACTGCTGAACAATTCATAAAATCGCCACTGGACAATTTACATTGACCCCCCCCCCTTTTGTACATTGCTGCTCCTTCCTGTTTATTATCTATGCATAGTCACTTCACCCCCACCTACATGTACAAATTACCTCAACTAACCTGTACCCCGCACACTGACTCGGTACCGGTGCCCCATGTATATAGCTTCGTTATTGTTATTCTTATTGTGTTACTTTTAATTA
>QNTS01009231.1:10687-21569 GCA_003317085.1 Hucho hucho | reverse complement strand
CAGCGTCTCTCTGTCTCACTATACAGTATGTACCCTGTGTATCTGATGCTGTCTGGACAAACAGCGTCTCTCTGTCTTACTATACAGTATGTACCCTGTGTATCTGATGCTGTCTGGACAAACAGCGTCTCTCTGTCTCACTATACAGTATGTAGCCAGTGTATCTGATGCTGTCTGGACAAACAGCGTCTCTCTGTCTTACTATACAGTATGTAGCCAGTGTATCTGATGCTGTCTGGACAAACAGCGTCTCTCTGTCTCACTATACAGTATGTACCCTGTGTATCTGATGCTGTCTGGACAAACAGCGTCTCTCTGTCTTACTATACAGTATGTAGCCAGTGTATCTGATGCTGTCTGGACAAACAGCGTCTCTCTGTCTTACTATACAGTATGTACCCTGTGTATCTGATGCTGTCTGGACAAACAGCGTCCCTCTGTCTTACTATACAGTATGTAGCCAGTGTATCTGATGCTGTCTGGACAAACAGCGTCTCTCTGTCTTACTATACAGTATGCACCCTGTGTATCTGATGCTGTCTGGACAAACAGCGTCCCTCTGTCTTACTATCAAATCAAATCGTATTGGTCACATAAACATGGTTAGCAGATGGTAGTGCTAGTGTAGTGAAATGCTTGTGCTTCTAGTTCCGACAGTGGAGTAATATCTAACAAGTAATCTAACAATTCCCCAAAACTACCTAATACACACGTCTAAAAGGGGTGAATGAGAATATGTACATATAAATATATGGATGAGCGATGGCCGAGCGGCATAGGCAAGGTGCAATAGATGGTATTAAATATGGTATAGACATGTGATATGAATGATGTAAGATATGTAAACATTATTAAAGTGGCATTATTTAAACTGGCATTGTTTAAAGTGACTAGTGATCCATTTGTTAAAGTGTCCAGTGTTTGGGTATCCATGTAAGCAGCAGCCTCTCTGAGTTAGTGATTGCTGTTTAGCAGTCTGATGGCCTTGAGATAGAAGCTGTTTCTTCAGTCTCTCGGTCCCACCTTTGATGCACCTGTACTGACCTCGCCTTCTAGATGGTAGCAGTGTGAACAGGCAGTGCCTTCTTCACCACACTGCCTGTGTGGGTGGACCATTTCAGTTTGTCATTGATGTGTACGCCGAGGAACTTAAAACTTTCCACTTTCTCCACTGCTGTCCCGTTGATGTGGATAGGGGGGTGCTCCCTCTGCTGTTTCCTGAAGTCCACGATCATCTCCTTTGTTTTATTGATGTTGAGTGACAGGTTATTTTCCTGACACCACACTCCGAGGGCCCTCACCTCCTCCCTGTAGGCCGTCTCGTCGTTGTTGGTAATCAAGCCAACTACTGTTGTGTTGTCTGCAATCTTGATGATTGAGTAGGAGGCGTACATGGCCACGCAGTCATGGGTGAACAGAGAGTACAGGAGGGTGCTGAGCACGCACCCTTGTGGGGCCCCAGTGGGTCAGCGAGGTGGAGATGTTGTTTCCTCCCCTCACCACCTGGGGGCGGCCCGTCAGAAAGTCCAGGACCCAATTGCACAGGGCGGGGTTGAGACCCAGGGCCTCCAGCTTGATTATGAGCTTGGAGGGTACTATGGTGTTGAATGCTGAGCTGTAGTCAATGAATAACATTCTTACCTAGGTATTCTTCTTGTCCAGATGGGATAGGGCAGTGTGATTGCGATTGCATCGTTTGTGGATCAGTTTGGGCGCTATGCAAATTGAAGTGGGTCTAGGGTGGCCGGTAAGGTGGTGGTGATATGATCCTTGACTAGTCTCTCAAAGCACTTCATGATGACAGAAGTGAGTGCTACGGGGCGGTAGTCATTTAGTTCAGTTATCTTTGCCTTCTTGGGTACAGGAACAAAGTTGGCCATCTTGAAGCATGTGAGACAGCAGACTGGGATAGGGAGAGATTGAATATGTCCGTAAACACTCCAGCCAGCTGGTCTGCGCATGCTCTGAGGACGCGGCCAGGGATGCCGTCTGGGCCAGCAGCCTTACGAGGGTTAACACGTTTAAATGTTTTACTCATGTCGGCCACGGAGAAGGAGGGAGGGAGGAGGAGCAGTCCTTGGTAGCGGGCCGCGCCGGTGGCACTGTATTATCCTCAAAGCGGGTAAAGAAGGCGTTAAGTTTGTCTGGAAGCGTGACGTCCGTGACGTGGCTGGTTTTCTTTTTGTAGTTCGTGATTTCCTGTAGAGCACACAAAAAATATACATACCTCGGCCTAAACATCAGCTCCACAGGTAACTTCCACAAAGCTGTGAACGATCTGAGAGACAAGGCAAGAAGGATCTTCTATGCCATCAAAAGGAACATAAAATTCGACAGGCCAATTAGGATCTACCTAAAAATACTTGCGTTATAGAACCCATTGCCCTTCATGGTTGTGAGGTCTGGGGTCTGCTCACCTACCAAGAATTCACAAAACGGGACAATCACCAAATTGAGATTTTGCATGCACAATTCTGCTAAAATATTCTGTGTGTACAACGTAAAACACCAAATAATGCATTCAGAGCAGAATTAGGCCGATACCCACTAATTATCAAAATCCAGAAAAGAGACGTTAAATTCTGCAACCACCTAGAAGGAAGTGATTCCCAAACCTTCCATAACAAAGCCATCTACAGAGATCCTGGGGCCCTGTTCACAAACACAAACAGACCCCACAGAGCTCCAGGACAGCAACACAATTAGACCCAACCAAATCATGAGCAATCAAAACGATAATTACTTGACACATTGTAAAGAATTAACAAAAAAACTGAGCAAACTCATCACTAAGCTAAGGATCCTGGGACTAAACACCTCCCTCTGCAACTGGATCCTGGACTTCCTGACGGACCGCCCCCAGGTGGTGAGGGTAGGTAGCAACACATCTGCCACGCTGATCCTCAACACTGGAGCCTCTCAGGGGTGCGTGCTCAGTCCCCTCCTGTACTCCCTGTTCACTCACGACTGCATGGCCAGGCACGACTCCAACACCACCATTAAGTTTGCAGACGACACAACAATGGTAGGCCTGATCACCGACAACGACGAGAGCCTATAGGGAGGAGGACAGAGACCTGGCCGGGTGGTGCCAGAATAACAACCTATCCCTCAACGTAACCAAGACTAAGGAGATTATTTTGAACTACAGGAAAAGGAGGACCGAGCACGCCCCCATTCTCATCGACGGGGCTGTAGTGGAGCTGGTTGAGAGCTTCAAGTTCCTTGTTGTCCAAATCACCAACAAACTAGAATTGTCCAAACACACCAAGACAGTCGTGAAGAGGGCACGACAAAGCCTATTCCCCCTCAGGAAACTAAAAAGATTTGGCATGGGTCCTCAGATCCTCAAAAGGTTCTACAGCTGCAACATCGAGAGCATCCTGACTGGTTGCATCACTGCCTGGTACGGCAATTGCTCGGCCTCGACCGCAAGTCACTACAGAGGGTAGTGCGTACGGCCCAGTACATCACTGGGGCTAAGCTGCCTGCCATCCAGGACCTCTACACCAGGCGGTGTCAGAGGAAGGCCCTAAAAATTGTCAAAGACCCCAGCCACCCCAGTCATAGACTGTTCTCTCTACTACTGCATGGCAAGCGGTACCGGAGTGCGAAGTCTAGGACAAAAAGGCTTCTCAACAGTTTTTACCCCCAAGCCATAAGACTCCTGAACAGGTAATCAAACGGCTACCCGGACTATTTACATTGTGTGCCCCACCCCCAACCCCTCTTTTACGCTGCTGCTACTCTCTGTTTATCATATATGCATAGTCACTTTAACTATACATT
Source organism: Hucho hucho (assembly GCA_003317085.1). NCBI lineage: Eukaryota > Metazoa > Chordata > Actinopteri > Salmoniformes > Salmonidae > Hucho > Hucho hucho. The sequence continues at coordinate 17,780 of QNTS01009231.1, read as the reverse complement.
CATGTACATACTACCTCAATTAGCACGACTAACCAGTGCCCCCGCACATTGGCTCTCTCTACTGTATATAGCCCCTCTACTGTATATAGCCTCTCTACCGTATATAGCCCCTCTACTGTATGTAGCCCCTCTACTGTATATAGCCTCTCTACTGTATATAGCCCCTCTACTGTATATAGCCTCTCTACTGTATATAGCCCCTCTACTGTATATAGCCTCGCTACTGTTTTCTCACTCTTTTTTTACTGTTGTTTTTATTTCTTTACTTACCTATTGTTCACCTAATACCTTTTTTGCACTATTGGTTATAGCCTGTAAGTAAGCATTTCACTGTAAGGTCTACACCTGTTGTATTCGGCGCACGTGACAAATAAACCTTGATTTGATTTGGAATGCTATTTGGCCCTAAACAGAGAGTACACAGTGGCAGAATACCTGACCACTGTGACTGACCCAAACTTAAGGAAAGCTTTGACTATGTACAGACTCAGTGAGCATAGCCTTGCTATTGAGAAAGGCCCGCCGTAGGCAGACCTGGCTCTCAAGAGAAGACAGGCTATGTGCACACTGCCCACAAAATGAGGTGGAAACTGAGCTGCACTTCCTAACCTCCTGCCAAATGTATGACCATATTAGAGACACATATTTCCCTCAGATTACACAGACCCACAAAGAATTTGAAAACAAACTACCATATCTAGAAAAGGGCAACCAGTGAAGAACAAACACCATTGTAAATACAACCCATATTTATGTTTATCGTACTCCCTGACGAAGGCCATGCAGCCGAAACGCGTCAGAGTTTTAAAACTTTGTTTCTATTGAACATAAAGGCATTTTAATTAATTATATGAAGAGTGCCTTGGTTCTCCTTTCTTTTTGATAACCATATTGATGTTTATTTATTTTCCCTTTTGTACTTTAGTTATTTGCACATCGTTACAACATAATGACATTTGAAATGTCTTTATTTTTTTGGGGGGGAACTTTTATGAATGCATTTTTTAATTGTTTATTTCACGTTTGTTTATTATTTATTTAACTTGCTTTGGCAATGGAAACATATTTTTTCCCCCATGCCAATAAAGCCCCTTAAATTGAAATTGAATTGAGAAGGAAGGGAGAAATGGAAGGGAAGAATGAGAGACAGAGCACATGTGGGGAGCAAGTGTCCACACACACAATCACAGACACACAAAAAGACACAAACAGACACACACACACAAACAGACACACAAAAAGACACAGACACACACACACACACACACACAAAAACAGACACACAAAAAGACACAGACACACACACACAAAAACAGACACACAAAAAGACACAAACAGAAACACACACACACAAACACACACACACAAACAGACACACACACAAACAGACACAGACACACACACACAAAAACAGACACACAAAAAGACAAACAGAAACACACACACACACACACACACACACACAAACGCACAAACAGACACACAAAAAGACAAACAGACACACACACACACAACAGACACACAAAAAGACAGACACACACACACACAAAAACAGACACACAAAAAGACACACAAACAGAAACACACACACACACACACACACACACACAAACAGACACACAAACAAACAGACACACACACACACACAAAAACAAACACACAAAAAGACACAAACAGAAACACACACACACACACACACAAACAGACACAAACAGACACAAAAACAGACACACACACACGTCATCGTGACTAACATATGGCTCAGCCTCAAACCCTTCAGCCCAGCGAGCTATTCTCAGGCACTTCGCTGGACACAGGGACCTTGGGATTCATTGGAAAACTGGAATTGGAAAACCAAACTCCGTTGGCTAAAAGGATCTTATATAAGTGTGGTGTCAAATGGGAAGAAGGGAGGAGGACCATATTAGGGATCTCTGACGGACGGGAAAAGTGACAGAGAGGGATGGAGAGAGATGTGTATTTGAATGTGTAGTTCAATGTCTATATCATATTTTGATGTGTTTGGTTGTGCTAAAAAAGGCTAATCTGTAAAAGAGACCTTGGTCTCAGCATTGACTCCTGTCAAAATAAAGGTTGAATACATTAAAAAAAGAGAGGAGAATGAGAGCTAGTGGGATGGAGAGAGAGAGGGATGAAGAGAGAGAGAGAGATGGAGAGAGAAGGATGGAGAGAGAGAGAAAGATGGAGAGAGAGAGAAGAATGGGGAGAGAGAGGGATGAACGAGAGAAAAGAATGGAGACAGAGAGGGATGGAGAGAGAGAGGGATGAGAGAGAGGGATGAGAGAGAGAGAAGGATGGAGAGAGAAAGAGGGATGAGAGAGAAGGATGGAGAGAGAGAGGGATGGAGAGAGAGAGAAGGATGGAGAGAGAGAGGGATGGAGAGAAAGAGAGGGATGGAGAGAGAGATAAGGATGGAGAGAGAGATAAGGATGGAGAGAGAGAGAGGGATGAGAGAGAAAGAGAAGGATGGAGAGAGGGATGGGAAGGGAGGACAACCAGAGAGGGAGGGATGTTTGAAAGCAAGACAACAGATGGGGAGTTGTTGTCATGTTGTTTCATGCTGTCTAAACGGACTAAATCATTTTACAACACGCAGTCTCATTCAGAGAGGAGAGGACAGTACCCAGCGGGGAACAAGTGACTTGGACTGAAAGCACCAATGGTCTCAGATATTCATGGAATTCTTTAGTGGTTCACACACATGGACAGAAATCGGTTCATTGCTCATCGTGTCAACATTGCAGGCAACACAACATGGATAACAGAAGTTTATCTTGTTAATGTAAATCTTATGTTTGCAAATCCACTCTGTATCTGTCAAGCGTTCCATGGCGTTGATAGAGGTGTGGTTGCATATCTGTGTAAGTGTGTTTGTTTAGTATTAGAGCATGGATGATTATATTATATGTCTCGGTGAGATGGGGTGTGCGCAGTATGCCTGAGGGTGCAGTATGCCTGAGGGTGCAGTATGCCTGAGTGCGCAGTATGCCTGAGGGTGCAGTATGCCTGTGAGGGCGAGTGCCTATGTACATATGTATTAGTTGTGAGTGTGTGCATGTGCATGCATGTCTGTGTGTGCAATCACTGTACTTGCTTGTGCGTGAGTGCCTGCACGCTCACATTTGTATGTCTGTGTGACTGGTCGCATGCATGTGTGTGCGTGCTCATGCCTGCTCACTGGTCTGCATCTGCGTGTGTAAGCATCTCTCTGTCTCTGTCTCTCTCTCTCTGTCCCTCTATCTCTCTCTGTGTCTCTCTCTGTGTGTCTCTGTGTCTCTCTCTCTCGGTCTCTCTCTCTCTGTCCCTCTATCTCTCTCTGTCTCCCTCTCTCTCTCTGTGTCTCTCTCTGTGTGTCTCTGTGTCTCTCTGTCTGTCTCTCTCCATCTCTTTATCATTTACAGCAGCACATCTAAGTAGCCATGAAATGAGATTATCATCATAGCACAGATCCCACTGTCCTTTGTGGAGCACATCTGTTTAAAGAGATGTGACAACCCCCCCCCCCCCCCCCCACCCCACCCCACACACGTACAGACACACACATCTCTCACTGCATATGGACTGCCATTACATCGATGCTCGTTCACACGACACACACCCCTCTTTGTCGTTGTACAAAATGGAACCGGCGCCCGACGCCGTTGTTTTTAACATAATTAGTCACGTCTGGCAGTGACACAACGTCTTTGTGCTGGTAAATAAATTAGCATGTTTACTTAAAAGACAGTGTCCCTAGGAACATACTGGTGTATGAAACGCCTTAAGGCTGTCAGGATGGTATTTAAGGTAAAAACAAAACATTTCTCTGGATGACAAAATTCTTGTATTATTTAGGGGGGGACAGATTTGAATGTTGATCCCTGTGGACATTTGCATTATTATACATATGTATGGGTGTAGTTGCTCCCTAGTGTGTTTCATTAAGTATGGCCCATCCCTAGGGGCTTTGCTCTCTAGACTGTTGAAAATGTGCTGTCCTCCAGACACTGTCAGTCCATGTCCCTGTGTTCCCCTGGTGTCTGGCATGGGATGGCCAGTCTAGGACCTGCAGGTACTGGCCTCAATGAGTCTGGCTCTAGAGGATGACTGGATGAGTAACATCCCAGAGGCTCCATGGTGCCAGCCCTAGACTGTGGGGGAGTGGGAGCTGGTGCTGGTTACCGGGAGCTGTGTGACTCTATTGGTAAGAGCATGGATGTACCAAGGACATGGGATCAATTCCCTCAGGGATCACAAACATATACTAATTATATACTAAGCATGCATCCACCATTACTGATGGAACAGTGCTGGAAAAGACAATGTGAAAAAACATATCTGAATCAGCATAATACATAAGTGTTATGAACTGACATGAAGTGACAAAGTCATATGAACTGACATGAACTGACATAAAGTGACAAAGTGACATGAACTGACATGAACTAACAAAAAGTGACAAAGTGACAGGAACTGACATAAGGTGACATGAACTGACATGAACTGACAAAGTGACATAAAGTGACATGAAGTGACAAAGTGACATGAACTGACATCAGGTGATATGAACTGACATAAGGTGACACAAACTGATATAAGGTGACATGAACTGACATAAAGTGACAAAATGACATGAACTGACATGAACTGACATAAAGTGACAAAGTGACATAAACTGACATAAAGTGACATAAGGTGACATGAACTGATTTAAGGTGACATGAACTCACATGAAGTGACAAAGTGACATGAACTGACATGAACTGACATAAAGTGACATAAAGTGAAAAAGTGACATGATCTGACATGAACTGACATGAACTGACATAAAGTGACATGAACTGACATGAACTAACAAAAAGTGACACTGACATGAACTGACAAAAAGTGACACAAAGGGACACGAAGTGACATGAACTGACATAAAGTGACATGAAGTGACATAAAGTGACATGAACTGACATGAACTGACATGAACTGACATGAAGTGACAAAGTGACATGAACTGACATGAACTGACATAAAGTGACAAAGTGACATGAACTGACATGAACTAACAAAAAGTGACAGTGACATGAACTGGCATAAAGTGACATGAACTGACAAAAAGTGACACAAAGTGACACCAGGTGACATGAACTGACATAAAGTGACATGACCTGACATGAAGTGACATGAAGTGACATGAACTGACATGAAGTGACATAAAGTGAAATAAAGTGACAAAGTGACAAAAAATGACATGAACTGACATAAAGTGACATGAACTGACATGAACTAACAAAAAGTGACAGTGACATGAACTGACATAAAGTTGACATGAACTGACAAAAAGTGACACAAAGTGACACGAAGTGACATGAACTGACATAAAGTGACATGAACTGCCATGAACTGACATGAACTGACAAAGTGACATGAACTGACATAGTGATATAAGGTGACATGAACTGACATGAACTGACATGATCTGACAGTGACATAAAGTGACATGAACTGACATAAAGTGACAAAGTGACATAAACTGACAAAGTGACATAAGGTGACATGAACTGATTTAAGGTGACATGAACTGACATAAAGTGACAAAGTGACATGAACTGACATGAACTGACATTAACTGACATAAAGTGAAAAAGTGACATGAACTGACATAAAGTGACATAAAGTGAAATAAAGTGACAAAGTGACAAAAAATGACATGAACTGACAAAGTGACAAAGTGACATGAACTGACATGAACTAACAAAAAGTGACAGTGACATGAACTGACAAAAAGTGACACGAAGTGACACGAAGTGACATGAACTGACATGAACTGACATGAACTGACATAAGGTGACATGAAGTGACATGAAGTGACATGAACTGACATAAAGTGACATAAGGTGACATGAACTGACATGAACTGACATGAACTGACATAAAGTGACATAAAATGACATGAACTGACATGAACTGACATAAAGTGACAAAGTGACATAAACTAACATAAAGTGACATAAGGTGACATGAACTGATTTAAGGTGACATGAACTGACATAAAGTGACATGAACTGACAAAGTGACATAAGGTGACATGAACTGACATGAGCTGACATGAACTGACAAAGTGACATAAAGTGAAAAAGTGACATGAACTGACATGAACTGACATAAAGTGACAAAGTGACATGAACTGACAAAAAGTGACAAAGTGACATGAACTAAAATAAAGTGACAGTGACATGAACTGACATAAAGTGACATAAAGTGAAAAAGTGACATGAACTGACATGAACTGACATAAAGTGACAAAGTGACATGAACTGACAAAAAGTGACAAAGTGACATGAACTAAAATAAAGTGACATAAAGAGACATGAACTGACAAAAAGTGACATGAACTGACATAAAGTCATTCTGTTCTGTTTTGTTCTTTCAGAAGAGAAACTTTCTGCCGCCTCAAACTTTTCTCTGACTTCATCCATGAATGTGGTGCATGCCGTTCCTTGAGAAGGTTCTTGTCTTCACTAATCTATTTCTGCTCCAGTTGTTTTTGGCAAAATTTCACAGTCCTCCAGGGAGAGAGAAAGAGAAGAAAGAGAGATTGGGAGAGAAACAAAGAGAAAGAGAGAGAGATTGAGGAGCTCAGAGGACAGAGAGAGAGAGAAAGAGAGAGAGGGAGAGAGATGTATTTACCACCCAGCCAGCAGCATAATGCCGGAAGCAGCCTACTGAATCAGCCAGCAACATAATGCCTCCTGCAGCCTAATGAGCCAGCCAGCAACATAATGCCTCCAGCAGCCTACTGAACCAGCCAGCAACAAAATGCTTGCAGCAGCCCAGCAGCCTACTAAGCCAGCCAGCAACAAAATGCTTGCAGCAGCCCAGCAGCCTACTGAGCCAGCCAGCAAAATAATGCCTGCAGCAGCCTACTGAACCAGCCAGCAACATAATACCTCCAGCAGCCTACTGAACCAGCCAGCAACATAATGCCTCATGCAGCCTACTGAGCCAGCCAGCAACATAATGCCTCCAGCAGCCTACTGAGCCAGCCAGCAACATAATGCCTCCAGCAGCCTACTGAACCAGCCAGCAACATAATGCCTCC
>QNTS01009230.1:36445-58643 GCA_003317085.1 Hucho hucho | reverse complement strand
GATTTAATTTTGGATTGGAGATGCTTAACTTCTTTGGGAGCAGCGCACGAGGTGACCGTTTTGGAGAGCCTGGCGTGCCCAAAGTAAAATGCCTCCCATTCAGGCCCAGAAAATAGGATATGCACATATTTAGTACCATTGGACACTCTGAATTTTCTAAAAGTGTTAACATTTTGTCTGTGAGTATAACAGAACGGATATGGCAGGCGAAAACCAGAGGAATTTCTGTCCTGGAAAAAGTGGTTTTGACACATTGCCTCATTTGGAACCCCTCCCTTATGAAAATGCCCATATAAGGGCATATGAATGCAGTACCTATTGCTTCCTCTAGATGTCAACAGTCTCGAGACAGTGTTCTGATTCTTTTTAGATGCTTTTAGAGCATAGAAGAAAACAAATTTTTCCTTTCTTATTGCCCAGTTTATATTCCGGTTGAAATATTATACTATTTATACATAAAAGTGTTCCTAAGGATACATTTACAATTATGTTTGATTGTTCTTGGACAAGTTTATAGAGCTTTTGATGACTATGAAACACTTGTATATTGATGAATGTTTAATAATTCAACAGCTAGCGCTCCCTAAGAAGTTAATGTGAGTCTGGAAGGAGAGTTTACAGTCTAACCAGACACCTAGGTATTTGTAGTTGTCCACATATTCTAGGTCAGAACCGTCCAGAGTAGTGATGCTGAACTGGTGGGCAGGTGCAGGCAGTGATCAGTTGAAGAGCATGCATTTAGTTTTACTTGCATTTAAGAGCAGTTGGAGGCCACGGAAGGAGAGTTGTATGGCATTGAAGCTCGTCTGGAGGATAGTTAACACAGTGTCCAAAGAGGGGCCAGAAGTATACAGAATGGTGTCGTCTGCGTAGAGGTGGATCAGAGAATCACCGGCAGCAAAAGCGACATCATTGATGTATAGACTCGGCCCGAGAATTGAACTCTGTGGCACCCCAATAGAGACTGACAGAGGTCCGGATAACAGGCCCTCCGATTTGACACACTGAACTCTATCAAAGAAGTAATTGGTGAACCAGGCGAGGCAATCATTTGAGAAACCAAGGCTGTTGAGTCTGCCAATAAGAATGTGGTGATTGACAGAGTCGAAAGCCTTGGCCAGGTTGATGAATACGTCTGCACTGTAATGTCTCTTATATATGGCGGTTATGATATCGTTTAGGACCTTGAGCGTGGCTGAGGTGCACCCATGACCAGCTCTGAAACCAGATTGCAGAGCGGAGAAGGTACGGTGGGATTCGAAATGGTCGGTAATCTGTTTGTTAACTTGGCTTTCAAAGACCTTAGAAAGGCAGGGTAGGATAGATATAGGTCTGTAGCAGTTTGGGTCTAGAGTGTCTCCCCCTTTGAAGAGGGGGATGACTGCGGCAGCTTTCCAATCTTTGGGAATCTCAGACGATACGAAAGAGAGGTTGAACAGGCTAGTAATAGGGGTTGCAACAATTTCGGCAGATCATTTTAGAAAGAAAGGGTCCAGATTGTCTAGCCCGGCTGATTTGTAGGGGTCCAGATTTTGCAGCTCTTTCAGAACATCAGCTATCTGGATTTGGGGGAAGGAGAAATGGGGGAGGCTTGTGTGAGTTGCTGTGGGGAGTGCAGGGCTGTTGACCGGGTTAGGGTTAGCCAGGTGGAAAGCATGGCCAGCCGTAGATAAATGCTTATTGAAATTCTCAATTATAGTGGATTTATTGGTGGTGACAGTGTTTCCTAGACTCAGTGTAGTGGGCAACTGGGAGGAGGTGCTCTTATTCTCCATGGACTTTAGTGTCCCAGAACTTTTTTGAGTTTGTGCTACAGGATGCAAATTTCTGCTTGAAAAAGCTAGCCTTAGCTTTCCTAACTGCTTGTTAACTTCCCTGAAAAGTTGCATATTACGGGGGCTATTCGATGCTAATGCAGAACGCCACAGGATGTTTTTGTGCTGGTCAAGGGCAGTCAGGTCTGGAGAGAACCAAGGGCTATATCTGTTCCTGTTTCTACATTTTTTTAAAGGGGCATGACTTCAGCCGAAGTCAGCTCCTCTCCTTGTTCAGGCGGCGTTCGGCGGTCGACATCACCGGTCTTCTAATCATCACCGATCTACTTTTCATTATCCATTTGTCTTGTTTTTCACACACCTGGTTTGCATTCCCCATCATTATCTGTTGTGTATTTAACCCTCTGTTTTCCCCCCATGTCCTTGTGTGTGTTTGTTTATTGTGAAGCCGTTTTTTTCCGGCTGGTGCATTTATATTTTGCCTCGCCTGTGTTTATATGTTTATTGTTTGAGTAAACTTTTTGCTCACTCAGTACTGTTCTCCTGCGCCTGACTTATGCACCAGCTACACACAAGCCTGACAGCATGCTTATTTAAGATGGTGAGGAAGGCACTTTTAAAGAATGACCAGGCATCCTCTACTGACGGGATGAGGTCAATATCCTTCCAGGATACCCGGGCCAGGTCGATTAGAAAGGCCTGCTCGCTGAAGTGTTTTAGCGAGCGTTTGACAGTGATGAGGGGTGGTCGTTTGACCGCAACCTATTACGGATGCAGGCAATGAGGCAGTGATCGTTGAGATCTTGGTTGAAAACAGCAGAGGTGTATTTGGAGGACAAGTTGGTTAGGATAATATCTATGAGGGTGCCCGTGTTTACGGATTTGGGGTTGTACCTGGTGGGTTCATTGATAATTTGTGTGAGATTGAGGGCATCAAGCTTAGATTGTAGGATGGCCGGGGGTGTTAAGCATGTCCCAGTTTAGGTCAACTAGCAGCACGAACTCTGAAGATAGATGGGAGGCAATCAGTTCACATATGGTGTCCAGGGCACAGCTCGGGGCAGAGGGTGGTCTATAGCAAGCGGCAACGGTGAGAGACTTGTTTCTGGAAAGGTGGATTTTTAAAAGTAGAAGCTCAAGTTGTTTGGGTACAGACCTGGATAGTAAGACAGAACTCTGCAGGCTATTTCTGCAGTAGATTGCAACACCACCCCCTTTGGCAGTTCTATCTTGTCGTAAAATGTTATCGTTAGGGATGTAAATTTCTGTGGTTTTGGTGGTCTTCCTAAGCCAGGATTCAGACACGACTAGGACATCCAGGTTGGCAGAGTGTGCAAGGGCAGTGAATAAATCCAACTTAGGGAGGAGGCTTCTAATGTTAACATTACAGAATTCAACAAATGATAGCGCCTGGGGAATGGGAGTGGAGCTAGGCACTGCAGGGCCTGGATTAACCTCCACATCACCAGAGGAACAGAGGAGGAGTAGCATAAGGGTACGGCTAAAGGCTAAAAGAACTGGTCGTTTAGTACGTTCAGAACAGAGAGTAAAAGGAGCAGACTTCTGGGCATGGTAGAATAGATTCAAGGCATAATGTACAGACAAATGTATGGTAGGATGTGAATACAGTGGGGGTAAACCTGTGCATAGAGTGATGATGAAAGAGATATTGTCTCTAGAAATATAGTTTAAACCAGGTGATGTCACCGCATGTGTGGGAGGTGGAACTAAAGTGTTAAGTATAAAAATAGCAGATCCGTACCACATTGGGTGAGGCGGGTTGCAGGAGAGTATATTCAGTCCGTAGATGGAAAGTGATATTAAAATATGTACAAAAATATACGGGAAAAAAACAAGGAAAAACTGTTTACACGGGACAGGACGTGACAAAAAGACACGTCCGACTGCTACGCCATCTTGGTTAATAATGTACATGTTATTGATTATATGTTTTATGACTAAATGTTTGTACTAGTAAGAAAATGCTAAGAATATTCCATTCTGAAAATGTATGCAATAGAGATAGGGTTATAAGACAAATGGTAATTCAATTGATGTGTGTGTGTCTAGAAATTAATATTGTGTGGAGAGTGGAACAGGATGGTATGACTTGCGAGAAGGAGTCTGTGAGAACAAAGCATTCTTAGTTCTATCAGACATATGTGGGAGGCCTTCTGGTCCTTGGGACGGGAGGGACTGTTAGGAGCTGTCCAAGGTTGACTGATGTTGCAAAGATTGTGATAAGGGCTGAATGTGTACTGTGGGAAAATATTATTTCCTAGAGAGGGTGGGGCATTTGTATCTTTTGTATTTCAACTTGTACAATATAAAAAGACTGTGTACATCTTTGAAAATCAGAATTCTCATGAATAAACCATACCTGACCAAATTGCAGATGGGAGACTTTGTCTAAGTTATCATTAACTAGAGCTTTACAACCTCTAGGAATTATTCAAAGCCTGATTGATAGTTTATGTCAACAATTGAGAACAAAATTCCCATGACAGTACATCACTGGGCCTAAGCTGCCTGCCATCCAGGCGGTGTCAGAGGAAGGCCCTAAAAATCATAGACTGTTCTCTCTGCTAACGAATGTCAAGCGGTACTGGAGGGCCAAGTTTAGGACCAAAAGGCCTCTCAACATCTTTTACCCCCAAGCCATGAGACTCCTGAAATGACTACTCTGACTATTTGCATTGTGTTCCCCAACCCCTTCATTTACGCTGCTGCTACTCTCTGTTTATCATCTATGCATAGTCACTAACTATACATTCATGTACATATTACCTCAATTAGCCCGACTAACCGGTGCCCCCGCACATTGGCTACCCGGACTATCTGCATTGTGTCCCACCACCCCCCACCCCGTCTTTTACGCTGCTGCTACTCTCTGTTTATCATACATGCATAGTAACTTTAACTATGCCTACATGTACATACAGTTGAAGTCGGAAGTTTACATACAGTTAGGTTGGAGTCATTAAAACTCGTTTTTCAACCACTCCACAAATTTCTTGTTAACAAACTATAGTTTTGGCACATCTACTTTGTGCATGACACAAGTAATTTTTCCAACAATTGTTTACAGACCGATTATTTCACTGTATCCCAATTCCAGTGGGTCAGAAGTTTACATACACTAAATTGACTGTGCCTTTAAACAGCTTGGAAAATTCCAGAAAATTATGTAATGGCTTTAAAGCTTCTTATAGGCTAATTTACATCATTTGAGTCAATTGTAGGTGTACCTGTGGATGTATTTCAAGGCCTACCTTCAAACGCAGTGCCTCTTTGCTTGACATCATAGGAAAATCAAAAGAAATCAGCCAAGACCTCAGAAAAAAATGGTAGACCTCCACAAGTCTGGTTCATCCTTGAGAGCAATTTCCAAACACCTGAAGGTACCATGTTCATCTGTACAAACAATAGTACGCAAGTATAAAGACCATGGGACGACGCAGCAGTCATACTGCTCAGGAACGAGACGCGTTCTGTCTCCTAGAGATGAACGTACTTTGGTGCGAAAAGTGCAAATCAATCCCAGAACAGCAGCAAAGGACCTTGTGAAGATGCTGGAGGAAACAGGTTCAAAAGTATCTATTTCCACAGTAAAACGAGTCCCATATCGACATAACGTGAAAGGCCACTCAGCAAGGAAGAAGCCACTGCTCCAAAACCGCCATAAAAAAGCCAGACAACGGTTTGCAGCTGCACATGGGGACAAAGATCGTACTTTTTGGAGAAATGTCCTCTGGTCTGATGAAACAAAAATAGAACTGTTAGGCCATAATGACCATTGTTATGTTTGGAGGAAAAAGGGGGAGGCTTGCAAGCCATGAAGCACGGGGGTGTCAGCATCATGTTGTGGGGGTGCTTTGCTGCAGGAGGGATTGGTGCACTTCACAAAATGGATAGCATCATGAGGAAGGGAAATTATGTGGATATATTGAAGCAACATCTCAAGACATCAGTCAGGATGTTAAAGCTTGGTCGCGAATGGGTCTTCCAAATGGACAATGACCCCAAGCATACTTCCAAAGTTATGGCAACATGGCTTAACTACTTAGGGAGCAGTGGGGCGCCACTCCCGACACTCCCCGGTGAAATGCAAGGCGCCAAATTCAAAATCCAAAAGTTTAATTATTAAACATTCATCAATATACAAGTGTTTCATAGTCATCAAAAGTTCTGATTCTTGGCAATATCACAGCGTTGTCAGATTTCAAAAAGGCTTTACGGCGAAAGCACAACATTTGATTGTTTGAGGGTAGCACCTCCAATATTTTCAAATTTCACAGTGAAAACAAATCCCTTACCTTTTGAAGAACTTCTGCTGAGGGCTTCCCAAGTGTCCAACGAAGACATCCAATGGTTCTTTTGTTAGAAAAAGTCATTTATTATATCCATAAATCTCCATTTGGTTGGCGCATTATGTTCATAAAATACAGCGTCCACTCGCCCATTGAACCGTGAAGAGAACGCGTTCAACCTATTCCTATACACTTGTCCAAGAACAATCAAACATCATTGATAATGTATAAGGAACACTTTGATGTATATTTACTATAATATTTCAACCGGATTATAAACTGGCCACTTCCTTATTCGTCTTCTTCTCTGCTCTAAAAGCATCTAAAAAGAATCAGAACACTTTCTCGAGACTGTTGACATCTAGAGGAAGCAATAGGTACTGCATTCATATGCCCTTATATGGGCATTTTCATAAGGGAGGGGTTCTAAATGAGGCAATCTGTCAAAACCACTTTTTCCAGGACAGAAATTCCTCGGGTTTTCGCCTGCCATATCCGTTCTGTTATACTCACAGACAAAATGTTAACACTTTTAGAAAATTCAGGTTCCCAGAACGCTAAGGCAGATGCACTGTCCCAGATGTATGACACAGAGGAGAGGGCCATAGATCCCACTCCCATACTTCCGGCCTCTTGCCTGGTGGCACCAGTGGTATGGGAGCTGGACGCGGATATTGAGCAGGCGTTACGTACAGAGCCCACTCCCACTCAGTGTCCAGCTGGGCGTCGGTACATTCCGTCTGCTGTCCGTGACCATCTGATCTATTGGGCCCACACGTCACGCTCCTCTGGTCATCCTGGCATCGGTCGGACAGTGCGCTGCCTTAGTGGGAGGTACTGGTGGTCCACCTTAGCTAAGGACCTGAGGGTTTATGTTTCCTCCTGCTCGGTGTGCGCCCAGTGCAAGGCGCCTAGGCACCTGCCCAGAGGGAAATTACAACCCCTATCCGTTCCACAGCAGCCGTGGTCGAACCTGTCGGTGGACTTCCTGACAGATCTTCCACCGTCACAGGGAAACACCACAATCCTGGTCGTTGTGGATCGGTTTTCTAAGTCCTGCCGCCTCCTTCCTTTGCCCGGTCTCCCTACAGCCCTACAGACTGCGGAGGCCCTGTTCACCCACGTCTTCCGGCACTCCGGGGTGCCTGAGGACATCGTTTCTGATCGGGGTCCCCAGTTCACGTCCAGGGTTTGGAGGGCGTTCATGGAATGTCTGGGGGTCTCGGTCAGCCTTACCTCAGGTTTTCACCCCGAGAGTAACGGGCAGGTCGAAAGAGTCAAGCAGGATGTGGGTAGGTTTCTGCGGTCCTATTGCCAGGACCGGCCGGGGTGAGTGGGCAAGTTTCATCCCTTGGGCAGAGATGGCCCAGAACTCACTCCGCCACTCCTCCACTAACCTCTCCCCCTTCCAGTGCGTACTGGGGTACCAGCCGGTTCTGGCACCGTGGCATCAGAGCCAGATTGAGGCTCCTGCGGTCGATGAATGGTTTAGGCGCTCGGAGGAGACCTGGGAGGCCGCCCATGTGCACCTGCAATGAGCCGTGAGGCGGCAGAAGGCGAGCGCCGACCGCCACCGCAGTGAGGCCCCGGTGTTCGCACCGGGGGACAGGGTTTGGCTCTCGACCCGAAACCTGCCCCTCCACCTTCCCTGCCGGAAGCTGGGCCCGCGGTTTGTGGGGCCCTTTAAAGTCCTGAGGAGATTGAACGAGGTATGTTACAAGTTACAGCTCCCCCCAGATTACCGTATTAACCCCTCGTTCCATGTGTCTCTCCTCAGGCCGGTGGTGGCTGGTCCACTCCAGGAGTCTGCGGGAGGTTCCGCCGCCCCATTTGGACATCGAGGGGGCTTCGGCGTATGCTTTCCGAGCCATCATGGACTCAAGGCGCCAGGCGAGGGGCCTCCAGTACCTCGTGGAGTGGGAGGGGTACGGTCCGGAGGAGAGATGTTGGGTGCCGGTGGTGTACATCCTGGACCCGTTGTTGCTACGGGAGTTTCACCGTCTCCATCCGGATCGCCCTGCGCCTCGTCCTCCGGGTCGTCCCCGTGGCCGGTGTCGGCGCGCGGCTAGGGGGTACTGTCATGACTTCCGCCGAAGTTGGTCCCTCTCCTTGTTTGGGTGGTGTTCGGCGGTCGACGTCACCGGTCTTCTAGCCACCGCCGATCCACATTTCATTTTTCCGGTAGTTTTGTCTTAATTACACACACCTGGTTTCCAATAACTTAATCACATGTTCCTTATTTAAACCTCTGTTCCCCCCATGTCTTTGTGATTGATTGTTCATTGTTTTGTGGTCTGTGTTATTGTGGTAATTTTTATGACGTAGTGTCTTGTATTCGATTACCGTTATTTTTGAGTAAAGTTGTTTTGAATTGTTGTCCTGCGCCTGACTCTGCCGTACCTACATTCAGGGACCCATCACAGATACAGTGAATTATAAGTTAAATAATCTGTCTGTGAACAATTGTTGGATAAATTGCTTGTGTCATGCACAAAGTAGATGTCCTAACCGACTTGCCAAAACTATTGTTTGTTAACAAGAAATTTGTGGAGGGGTTGAAAAACGAGTTTTAATGACTCCAACTTAAGTGTATGTAAACTTCCGACTTCAACTGTACATAGGGAATAGATCGCCACACTTCCAACAAACAGCCTTACCTCTGGGACTGTGCTGATGGCATGGACCTGCCCAATCAGCTTATAGTAGGACTGAAACAGCAGCAGCAGCTGAAAGTGGAGCTTGTAGAGTCGTTGACACAGCTCCAGTTGCTGCACAAACACACAAACAAAATGTTGGTCAACAACAACTCTTGTTGAAACTCTGTTTAAGTTGTATTACTTTGATGTGTTTAAATACTCTATGCTCATTTCAATGTAATTAATTTTACACTTTGACATAGCCTATTGGTTTATTGATTGAAAGACAATACAGTACAGCTACATGTGAACATGTTACTTTAGTAATGTTGGCTTTAGTTGCCTTAGTGACATCACCAAGAGGCATTAGGTTTGGCCCTGGTACAAATTGTAGGACTCTTTATTTTGCAAAGACCTGTTATCACTAACTCAGCCTCTTGGGTACCAGGCAATACCCTTTGGTAACACTGCCAATATCCTTTAGTAACACATGTCATATTGTAATGCAGCTCACTTTTTTTACTTCTTGTTTTAATTTGAATGTAAATTGTTAACTTCTTAGGGAGTAGCGCACGAGGTGACCGTTTTGGAGAGCCTGGCGTGCCCAAAGTAAAATGCCTCCCATTCAGGCCCAGAAAATAGGATATGCACATATTTAGTACCATTGGATAGGACACACAGGCATTTTACTTTGGGCACGCCAGGCTCTCCAAAACGGTCACCTCGTGCGCTACTCCCTAAGAAGTTAAATCATATCTGAACCTGTATCAGCGGTTACATGTGTTTCAATTGCTAGGACACACCAAGAAGGCATGCTCTGCTGCTCTGTGCTTCTCTCATACCATTCTGCTCAAATACTTTTAAGTGTTTTTACTTTATGTATTGTGAGGTGGTTTCCCCTGCTCTCACAACAGTTGCCTCGTGCATTATGTCCTGACTAGTAGACTGTGTTCAAGTAGTATTTGTTTTCTACCAAATACTTAAAGCTCGGTCGAGTTCGCCTGGTGCCATGGAACCAATGGCATTGTCCCCAAAGTGCAAACCTCACCCATCTGGCACTGGTTCAAATAGTATTTGTTTACTTCCAAATACTTCAAGCTCGATCGAGCTCGCCTGGTGCCATGGAACCAAGGTAACAGTCCCAAAAGTGCAAACCTCGCTCAAACCCTCAATCCAAATATTTGAGGGAAAACAAATACTATTTGAACCTGGGTCTGATGATTAGACAGGAGGAGGACTCTGAGCTGGACCTTTGTCTCATTGCAGATTGTGAACTTCTCCCCCACTGAGGAAGTCAATCAACTGGACTCTCTGTACACCTCTCTTGACAACTCAGCCACTGACCCTTCTCTTCTCCCTCTGCACACCCGAACGTCCAGTTTTGAGGTCTCGTTGGCAGAGGATTCAATGCCGCGGGTGAATAAGGACTTCAGAGTGTCTGCGATATGGGCGCCCACTCACTCCTATTCCTCCCTTCGCAACTCCATTCTTAGTCCTTTACTAACGCTGCCAAATAAAACAATTATATCCTATCATTTTGCAGTTAGATTTCAGGGATAATTGTTGATGTTTCTCTATAAGGTATTATGTGTATGTCTCTGTGAATCTTCAAGAATTTCTCCAGAGTGGATATGGCAGGACCCAGTCTTTCATAGAGCTTCTAGTTACAGTAGCTGCATGTCACAGCAAAATCATCTAATACCTGTTCTAACACCTTGAACACATTTTTTAGGTCATGGGATGGTTGGTGCTGCAAATGCTTCCGTTTATACTATTCTGCATATTCTGAGGAATAGTATTTTTTGGGGGTTTTGCGGGTATATGGTAGCAAGGTGGTTCTCTTTCTGTGTCTGTTTAAACTTAAAGGCAATGTGTAGACCTACTCCTTGTCGGTAGGTGGCTCTATGCAACAACAAAAACATACGCTTGGGATGTGGGTTGGGGGGTGAATGAAGGTTTACACATTGCTTGTCTCAACACAAGTGTGTATGGCCAGACTCTTAACATTTAATTTGACACAATTGGCATAATTTGTGCACNTTTTGGGGGTTTTGCGGGTATATGGTAGCAAGGTGGTTCTCTTTCTGTGTCTGTTTAAACTTAAAGGCAATGTGTAGACCTACTCCTTGTCGGTAGGTGGCTCTATGCAACAACAAAAACATACGCTTGGGATGTGGGTTGGGGGGTGAATGAAGGTTTACACATTGCTTGTCTCAACACAAGTGTGTATGGCCAGACTCTTAACATTTAATTTGACACAATTGGCATAATTTGTGCACACGCGTAAAAACATAACCAAATTTGAAAGAAACACAGCATGGAGTGTCTTTGTCCATTGGAAAGGTCAGTGTGCCTATAATTTATTCATAATACTGTACTTTCAGAAAATGTCTTACCTTTAGGAGGGAAAAAGTCATAATTCTGAGAATTTTTGGGGAAGTAAATATTCTTATTATGCAATATTATGCCCCCAGAAGCATATCATCGAGTATGTTTGACTGTATATGATAATAACAGATTCATGGAGTGCTTTTGCACTCTCTGTGATTTACCGTCACTCACTGGATTCCGTCAGTAGAGCACCATCGGTGTTGTATTTAGTTATATACACCAGTGTTTTCCAAACCTGTCCTCAAGTACCTACAGCCAGTTCGACTGATTTGAAGTACTGGAATCGATCATATAGGCTGGGAGTACTTCACTGAGGGTACGTCCCAAATAGCACCCTATTCCTAATATAGTGCACTACTTTTGACCTGAGCCCTATGGACCCTGGTCAAAAGTAGTGCACTACATAGGGAATAGGGTGCCATTTGGGACACTACCCTAATATTGACCATCTGATGCCGGAATTTTGAGTAAGCCCCTCCATCATTTCCTCTCTCCCTCCAGGCTGAGGTATCAATTGAAGACTAGGACACAAACATTCATGAGGATGATCTGTCCCTGTCCATCAGTGACCGCCCGCCTGGGTTTGACTGTAGCGACGACCGCTTCAGCCTGGAAAACTTGGCTCTGGGAGACTCACGAGGAGAACTGGACCTGGACTCCAGATGTCTGCCCAGGTACATAGCACTGTTCAGGTCAGTTAGAAGAAAACGTGGTTAATGGATGCATGCTTATTAGTAACTGGAATAAGCAATTTCATGCAGCATCTGGTGGCTCGTCATTACAAACCACAGACCACATACCTCAGCAGGACCGGTTACAAAATACTTCACAAAAACCTGTCTGAGCAACAGCTATCAGCTCTATCTGTCGCAATCTTCAGAAGGGACAGACCAAGGCGCAGCGAGGTATCCAGTATACATGCTTTATTTAGAACATAACTGGGACAAAACAACAAAACGAACGAAGATCGTAACAATAATATAGACTGACACACAAAGCTATGCTCAAACAATAACCCACAAACTCCTAGTGCAAACTACAAACATATATATGGTTCCCAATTAGAGGTAACGACACTCAGCTGCCTCTAATTGGGAACCATTACCCCAACATAGAAATGGATAACCTAGAACAGAAAAAACCCTACACCAAAACAAAAACAAAACACGCCAGCCTGTCTTCTCAGGCCTGGACGTGACAGTACCCCCCCCCCCCCAAAGGCGCGGACTCCGACCTCGTCCAAAAGTCCATTGGAGGGGTCTTCGGGTGGGCCTTCCTGTCCCAGGTGGCGGCTCCGGTGCCGGCCTTGCTGGCTCGGGGTCCCACACCGGAGGCCCTGGGCTATTTTCCGGAACAGTTAGTATTAGACTGGGGACCTCCTCTGGCGGCCCTGGACTGGGGACCTCCTCTGGCGGCCCCGGACTGGGGACCTCCTCTGGCGGCTCCGGACTGGGGACCTCCTCTGGCGGCTCCGGACTGTCGACGCGCACTGGGACTCTGGTGCGGGGAGCAGGAACGGGCCGTGATGGGCTCACTAAGCGCACTGGACCTCTGGTGCGGGGAGCAGGAACGGGCCGTACTGGGCTCATGAAGCGCACTGGGACTCTAGTGCGGGGAGCAGGAACGGGCCGTACTGGACTCATGACGCGCACTGGGACTCTAGTGCGGGGAGCAGGAATGGGCCGTACTGGGCTCATGAAGCGCACTGGGACTCTAGTGCGGGGAGCAGGAACGGGCCGTGCTGGATCCACGACGGGCACAGGAATCCTGGAGCGTGGAACAGGGACAGGACGTGCTGGGTCCACGACGGGCACAGGAATCCTAGAGCATGGAGCAGGGACAGGACGTGCTGGGTCCACGACGGGCACAGGAATCCTGGAGCGTGGAACAGGGACAGGACGTGCTGGGTCCACGACGGGCACAGGAATCCTAGAGCATGGAGCAGGGACAGGACGTGCTGGGTCCACGACGGGCACAGGGATCCTGGAGCGTGGAGCAGGGACAGGACGTGCTGGGTCCACGACGGGCACAGGGATCCTGGAGCGTGGAGCAGGGACAGGACATGCTGGGTCCACGACGGGCACAGGGATCCTGGAGCGTGGAGCAGGGACAGGACGTACTGGGCTGTGGATGCGAACCGGAGACCCCACAAGCAGAACCAGTGCAGGATATCTCGGTCCCAGAAGGTGTACTGGAGACCTAGCGCACCGAGCCGGCACCACTCTTCCAGGTAGCACACTAACCCTCCCCTGGCAGATGAGTGGAGCTGGAATCTCACGCACCGGGCTCTGGACACGCCCCGGAGACACTGCACGCAGAACTGGTGCAGGATATCCTGGTTCAAGGAGGCGGACCGGAGACCAGGAACGCTGAGCCGGCACCACTCTTCCAGGCTGCACACTCACCCTCCCCTGACTGATGAGTGACGCTGGAATCTCTCGCACCGGGCTGTGAACGCGCACTGGAGACACCGTGCGCAAAACTGCATAGCACGGCGTCTTACCAGTGCGACGCTCCCTCCGATGCTCCCTCCAGAGAGCACGAGGAGTTGGCTCAGGAATCCATCCTGAACCGGCCAAACTCCTCGTGTGCCCCCCCAAAAAGTTTTTTGGGGCTGCCTTTCGGGCTTCTTAGCGAGGCGAGTCCCAACAAACTTTTCTCTCTCCGGATCCCATGCTCCATATAATTCCTCATAGTATCGCTGCTCCGCTATCACGGCTTCCAGCTCCTCTCTTGGACGGCGATATTCTCCAGGCTGAGCCCAGGGTCCCCCTTTAAACAATTCCTCCTCCCAAGTCCTGAACTCCCGGGTCTCTCGCTGCTTGGTCTTCTTGTGGTGGGTTATTCTGTCACGATCTCCAGAAGGGACAGACCAAGGCGCAGCGAGGCATCCAGTATACATTCTTTATGAAGCACGTAACATAACACGTGAAACCGACAAAGCTATGAACGAACAATAACCCACAAACCCCTAGTGAAAACTACAAACATATTTATGGTTCCCAATTAGATGTAACGACACTCAGCTGCCTCTAATTGGGAACCATTACCCCAACATAGAAATAGAGAAACTAGAACAGAAAAAACCCTACACCAAAACAAAACTAATCACGCCAGCCTGTCTTCTCAGGCCTGGACGTGACAATCACCTCCCCTGTAGAAATTCCTGTCTTTTCTATAGATGTTATTTCCTTGTATGTCTAAGTGAGTCTCAGAAATTTCTAATATATTAATATTATCTAAGATTAGCAAATTACTAATCTCATGAACAGTAACCCTTTCCTGGGTAGTTTATCTAAAACTGAACTCATAATGATGATAGGTTGTATTTCGAATGTTATTTCTGGTAATAACAAAGAAGAGTTCCGGATTTGTTTTGCAGATTATGTTCAGACGGGTTTAACTCGGCTGTAGCAGGGTGCTCTATTTTTCGTGCCACTTTTGCATAGCTGTCTTGCTGGACTGTTGGTCTCTTCTGATTGGGGTGTTGTCCTGTTATCATGGGGGGTAGTGGGGTGGGGTGTGCTGTCTACTCTGGATGGGGGCCAATGGTGTAGGGTGGAGCTGGCCTCTGGATGGGGCCCGATGGTGTAGGGTGGAGCTGGCCTCTGGATGGGGCCCGATGGTGTAGGCTGGAGCTGGCCTCTGGATGGGGCCCGATTGTGCCGGGTGGTGCTGGTCTCTTTGGGTGGGGGCTGGTGGTCGTGATCTTGGAGGATATAGGCAGTTTCTTTCTTTTTTCTAGCAAACACCTTTTAACACCCTGTTTGTTCAAGTGTGCTAGGTCTTACATCAGCTGGGGGTGAATGTCACCGTGGTTTGCTAGGTAAACACTGTCCAAGAGAGCACAGCCTCTAGACAGCTCAGTGTTGTTTCTCTGAATAATGTTGAAGGGCACATCTCCACATGGAAACAGGGTAGATATATTGATTTTGGTGTTCGGAAATTTCTCTGCAACCCTGGCTGCCAGTTGCTGCATTACAGGAGCTACATATCTTCTCTTTGCCATCACATCATTAATACCTGTGGGAATTATACTATGTTTGGCTTCATTTAATTTTAGCTTGACAGACTTTTCAAGGCACTTGCTGTTGTTGGATACCATAGTTCTCTGACTGACATGCTAGGGAATAGCAGTTTCTCTCTGAGAAATTTCCCATTGGAGTCACATAAAATGAAGGCCACAGGGTGCTCTGCCTGTGTGCTGCTGTGGTGTCTAGAGTGATGTTCTTTGGATGGAGTGGGGACCACATGTGGTCTTTCGTTGTCTTCCTCTGTCCTGAGGGTCCCAGCATGGCTCTGCTGACGGTGGTGCTCTGGGGCTGGGATGTGAGGATCTTGGGGAGGTCTAGTCAGACCTACCTGACGAGGGGAATGTGCTGACAACTCCTTTTTGTAGCTCCTCCCTGATGTCAGCTACCTCTCTCCTTATGATGCTCTCCACCATTTCTCTCTCAGCTCCTCCTTATCCTGCCTCAGAACTGTCACCTCACCAATAAGCTCATTCACGTCTACCTCCAGTAGGGAGATACTCCCAAAAGCCTGGGACAGGTTGTCACTCTCCATGTCTGCTAGGGTGGCTTGGTTAGATATAAGGGTGGGGGGAATTAACTGATTTCTTTTCAAACCTGTCTTCTGATGGAAGTGTAGCAGTTAGAGTGCCATTCTCTTTCAAGGTGTCTGCTAGCTCTTTCAGCTATGTAAACTCGCACATATAGAGCAGGATTTCTCAAACTTGGAGCACATTTGTTTTTTGCCCTAGCACTAT
This sequence comes from Hucho hucho, assembly GCA_003317085.1. Taxonomy (NCBI): domain Eukaryota; kingdom Metazoa; phylum Chordata; class Actinopteri; order Salmoniformes; family Salmonidae; genus Hucho; species Hucho hucho. The sequence goes on along the minus strand of QNTS01009230.1, from coordinate 42,763 downwards.
AACAGCTGATTCAAATAATCAACTAATCATCAAGCTGTGTAGTGTCATGGCAAATACCAAGATCTGTCGACCATTAGTGATTCCTCTCTTTCGTACATGAGGCAAAATACTAAGCAACAGCATGCTCTGTATAGAAGAGCAGGTCAGAGATTGTATTCTTGTCTCCAAATAGGGTATAATCAGTAAACAGTGTCTCTGGATTTTCCCTCAGAAGCTTTTGTTTGTGATGCTGTTTAGAACGTTCAGTTTTTTTCTGCTGATAGATCAAATAGAATGGGCCAAGCTCCTGCTACTGTTGCCATTGTTATTTTTTGAATCTGAGCATTGAAATTATGATGATGTGGCCTATTATTCCCTGTACAATGCATAGAAAAAAGGGAACAAACAAGGTGTCATTTCAGATTTACCTATGTTTTACTGCAGGGAGAGGGGGATTAACATGAATGGACCATCATAGGATGTGTACCAAATGGCACCCTATTCCCTTTATAGTGGGCCCTGGTCAAAAGTAGTGTAGGAAATAGTCTGCCATTTGGGACGCAACCCAAAGTCCCTAACAATATTACAATTGTTAGAATTGTTAAGCTTAGAAAAGCTTCAACATGAAGTGCGGTTTGTTAATTGGGGAGAAGGCACTCTGCTCTGTAGTTACTTTCAACTTGGTGATCACCGGATAACTCATTAATATGGCTTGATTCAGTTCATCGCCCAAAGCTGACAATGAGTTGTGTAGAGTATACCTGAGATTAAACAAGGTTGTTAGTGCCTCTTGTGGTTTGTGATAGACTTTGATGAAATCACAAATACCTTGGTACAAAATATATATATGCCATTTTTAAGTGACTGGGATCTGATGACGGGCCTTCAGTTGGAAGTTGTTGGAAGACTGTTGCTGCAAAACAGCAAGTGGGAGACATAAGGTTTGAGTTATGTACCCTTCCCTAGATATATGCCCATTGGTTGAAAGAATGACTGAGATAGAACGTGGCGAGTCATACAGACCAGCCTTCCTGTTTGAACTATCGTATAGTACATTTCAATCGAGTGCAGGCTTAACTGAATGACAGAGACAGAATCTAATATGTAATTCTATTGAATAGTTTGGGGTAGGCCTCATCTCCAAGAAATGCTCCTCAAAGCCAGATTGCTGATGACCAGTTGCCCTATGTTGGGCAGCTGGCATCGAATCCCTCTAAAATAAACAAGTTCCTCACCAGGGAAAAGGGACACAGCGGAGCAAAGGTTGGATCTAAAGATTGAGGATAGATCAATAGATGTAAAAGAGATGCATTCGAAGAACAAAAGTGCAATTAATGGAAAATATCATATGAAATCTTTATTATTGCAAGCGTGCTAAGCGCAGGATAAAATTGTGTAATTTGTTTGGTTGAAATGAGACGTCTGCGTGCACGTCTACCCAGCCATGCATGCCGTAATGCAATATGGAAGAGTAACATGAGACGCTAACAGAGCATTGAACCCAACAGTGCATGCCAAAATGTGGGAAGATATACAATGGAATATATTGACTAGGTATCCCCCTTTCCTAACTTGGTACTTAATGGCGGCGCGTGTACAACGCGAGGCTCGGTGTCTACCCAGAGTTTGTGAATTAGCAGTAATTTACTTAATAGTTCTTAGTTTATTCACTCAGTACAGCCTGGCGTACACTATATAGCCGACAAAAACTCCTGGATATTGGAATACAAGGCAGAGAGTTTTTGAGAATTTCCACTGGAGATCGCAAAGACGCCCCGGGAGACTGAAACATATTGGGAAGTTTCCAGTACATCAATCAAATTTACATCAGCTGATGTCACAGAGTGCTGTACAGAAACCCAGCCTAAAACTCCAAACAGCAAGCAATGCAGGTGTAACGGTGGATAGGGAAAAACTCCCTAGAAAGGACAGAACCTAGGAAGAAACCCAGAGGAACCAGGCTGTGAGGGGTGGCCAGTCCTCTTCTGGCTGTGCCGGGTGCAGATTATAACAGAACATGGACAAGATTTTAAACATCAAGGAGTCATCAGGACAGGTAGGCCTTGAGGAATGGTCCTAATGCTCAGGTCTTCTGAGAGAGAAAGAAAGAAAGAGAAAAAGAGAGATAATTAGAGAGAGCATACATAAATTCACTCAGGACACCGGAGAAGAGAGGAGAAATACTCCAGATATAACAGACGGACCCTAGCCCCCGACACAAACTACTGCAGCATAAATACTGGAGGCTGAGACAGGAGGGGTCGGGAGACACTGTGGCCCCGTCCGAGTACATGTGTGACATAGAGTAAAATAAGTGCACTATATATGTGTGTCTAGCCCATTAGGCACCATTGGACATGCACATGTCTTGGGAGTGGGCATGTCTGTTTATTTTTGTACATTGCAATGGCCTAATATTTACTGTTGCTATGGTTATGCCTATTCGGAATTTTCTAGTACACTTTGCGCCCATTATACATCTTATCAGTAGTCAGCAGAATAAGTGCACTCTATATGTGTGTCTAGGTCATTAGGCACCATTAGACATGCACTTGTATTGGGAGTGGGCATGTCTATGCCTTAATGTTTCACGTTAGGGCTTTCACTACCTAGCCTTTTCCTTGCTAATGTCCGGTCACTAGTGAACAAAATGGACGAAATATGACTAAGAATCATCTCACAAAAAATTATTATGGATTGCAGCGTCATGATTTTCACGGAAACGTGGCTAAACAACAGAATACCCGACAACGCTATTGGGCTAGAGGGGCGCAACGTCTTTATTTATTTTTTATTTTTACCTTTATTTAACTTCTTAGGGAGTGGTGGGGCGCTAGGTCTTCCAAATGAACAATGACTCCAAGCATACTTCCAAAGTTGTGGGAAAATGGCTTAACCAGGTAGGCTAGTTGAGAACAAGTTCTCATTTACAACTGCAACCTGGCCAAGATAAAGCAAAGCAGTTTGATACATACAACAACAGAGTTGTGATTAAAATCCCAGCCGTGTACATCCCCCCCTCAAGCTAACACATCGACGGCACTGAAAGAAAATCATTGGACTCTATGTAAATTGGAAACCACATATCCTGAGGCTGCATTTATTGTGACTGGGGATTTTAATAAGGCTCATTTGAAAACAAGGCTCCCGAAATTTTATCAGCATATCGAATGTGCCACCCGGGCTGGTAAAATCCTGGATCATTGTTATTCTAACTACCGTGATGCTGTCACGTCCAGCCCTGGGTTTCAGGCTGGCATGTTTAGTTTGTTTTGTTTAGTAGGGTTTTTTGGTTCTAGGTGTCGTATTTCTATGTTTGGGTTAATGGTTCCCAATTAGAGGCAGCTGATTTTCGTTACCTCTAATTGGGAACCATATATATGTTTGTGCTTTTCTATGGGGTTTTGTGGGCCATTGTTTCTTGTTTGATGTTTGGTTTGAGTTATATGTTCACTGTAGTTACGATCTTCGCTTGTTTATTATTTTTCCCAGTTACGTGTAAAAATAAATATATATACTGGAAGCATCGCTGCGTCTTGGTCCGTCACTCATGAAGATCGTGACAGATGCATACAAGGCTATTCTCCGCCCTCCTTTCGGCAAGTCTGACCATGACTGAAATAAATGTATCACTAGCCACTTTAAACGATGCCATTTATATAAGTTTGTGAGTGTTTTTGGTGACAAGCCGAATTTCTTCAGCCTCCTGAGGTTGAAGAGGCGCTGTTGCACCTTCTTCACCACGCTGTCTGTGTGGGTGGACCATTTCAGTTTGTCCGTGATGTGTACGCAGAGGAACTTAAAACTTCACACATTCTCCAGTACTGTCCTGTCGATGTGGATAGGGGGGTGCTCCCTCTGCTGTTTATTTTTCTGACACCACACTCCGAGGGCCCTCACCTCCTCCCTGTAGGCCGTCTCGTCGTTGTTGGTAATCAAGCCTACCACTGTAGTGTCGTCAGCAAACTTGATGATTGGGTTGGAGGCGGGCATGGCCACGCAGTCATGGGTGAACAGGGAGTACCGGAGAGGGCTGAGAACGCACCCTTGTGGGGCCCCAGTGTTGAGGATCAGCGGGGTGGAGATGTTGTTTCCTACCCTCACCACCTGGGGCCGGCCCGTCATGAAGTCCAGGACCCAGTTTAATGACGAGTTTGGAGGGATCTATGGTGTTAAATGCTGAGCTGTAGTCGATGAACAGCACTCTTACATAGGTATTCCTCTTGTCCAGATGGATTAGGGCAGTGTGATTGTGTCATCTGTGGACCTATTGGGATGGTAAGCATTAGCATAAAATCATAACCAGCGCGGGTCTCACAAAATACATATAAGAGCTAAAATAAATCGCTTACTTCTGCTGAGTGCAAACCGAAGAGTCCAAGCAAGACAATCCATGTTTCTTTTGTTAGAAAAAGTAATTGTTTTTATCCAAAAATCTCTGTTTGGTTGGCGCGTTATGTTCAGAAAATCCACAGTACTCGCCCCTTGAACAGTGAAGAGAAAGCGTTCAAATTATAACTATCAACTTTGTCCAAACAAATCAAACATTTATAATGTATCCTTAGGTACACTTTTATGTATATTAACGATTATATTTCACACGAATAGTATCCTAAACAATAGAAGAGGAAAATACAGATATTCCTCTGGTTTTTGCCTGTCATATCAGTTCTGTTATACTCACAGACTTTATTTTAACAGTTTTAGAAACTGTTTCCTATCCAATAGTACTATGTGCATATCATAGTTTCTGGGCCTGAGTGGCAGGCATTTTACTTTGGGCACGCCAGACTCTCCAAACTTCCGAATACTGCCTTGGTGCCTGTAGAGGTTAAATATGTCAGTAAACACACCAGCCAGCTGGTCTGCGCATGCTCTGAAGACACGGCTAGGGATACCATCTGGGTCTTCAGCCTTGCGAGGGTTAAGACGCTTAAATGTTTTACTCACGTTGGCTGCGGTGAAGGTGACCTGTAGACCCTGCCACATTCCTCTCGTGTCTGAGCCGTTGAATTGTGACTCTACTTTGTCTCTATACTGACGCTTAGCTTGTTTGATTGCCTTGCGGAGGGAATAGTTACACTGTTTGTATTCAGTCATGTTTCCAGTTGCCTTACCCTGGTGGTTCGCGCTTTCAGTTTTGCGCGAATGCTGCCATCAATCCACGGTTTCTGGTTGGGGAAGGTTTTAATAGTTGCTATGGGTACAACATCACCGATGCACTTGCTAATAAACTCGCTCACCGAATCAGCGTACACATCAATGTTGTTGTCAGATGCTGTCCGGAACATATCCCAGTCCACGTGCTCGAAGCAATCTTGAAGCGTGGACCAAGGCTGTTGAGTCTGCTAATAAGAATGTGGAGATTGACAGAGTTGAAAGCCTTGGACAGGTCAATGAATACGGCTGCACAGTAATGTCACTTATCGATAGATGTCTTCAGGGCTGATCGTACGGCAGAGGACTCTGGTTAGACCAGAGGAGGTGGTCTGTGCATTTATGTAAACAAAGCATGGTGTAGATAGTAACATAACCGGGAGTCACTGCTTAACCAATCTGGAGTACCTGATGATTAGGTGCAGGCCTTTCTACTTGCCTTGGGAGCTTACATCCATTGTTGTTACTGCAGCCTATATACCTCCTGATGCTAATGCTAAATTAGCAATGAAAGAACTGCAGGTTGTAAAATGCACATCCTGATGGTGCACATCCTGGTGGTGCTTTTTGCAAATTCCACCAAAATGTTTCCTGCCCCAGTAGAGGAGACAATACACTAGACCACGTGTGTACAAACATTCCGGAGGCTTACAAAGCCATTCCCCTCCAGAACCTGGGACAGTCTGATCACCTTTCACTGTTCCTAATCCCCAAGTATTTACCCCTCATTAAACGCATTACACCATCAGTGAGGACAGTCAAAGTGTGGCCAGAGGGGTCAGACTCATTACTACAGCACCAGTTTCAACACACAGACAGGAGATTGTTTGCCACTCAGGCCACCCTTGACTCCAATCCGGACATTGAAACATATGCTTCTTCCATTCTGGATTACATAAACATCTGCATCAATAATGTCACCACCCATAAACTAATAAAGACCTTCCCCAACCAGAAGCCTTGGATGAACAGAGAGGTCCGTCTACTGCTAAAGGCACGCAACGCTACTTTCAGATCCGGCAATGCGGAAGCCTACAGCTCACCCAGGGCCAACCTGAAAAAGGGCATCAAGATGGCTAAACATGACCACAAACTGCGGATTGAGGAGCACTTCAACAACAACTCCGACCCTCGACGCATGTGGCAGGGCATCCAAGCCATCACAGACTACCGGCCCAAAAA